>JAQIVE010001510.1:0-24510 GCA_034698285.1 Sminthurinus bimaculatus | reverse complement strand
GATTTCTAAAGAAAATTTGGGCATGTTCCCCTGGAAACAGCAGCGAAGTATCTTTTATCGTGGGAATCATTCATATACATTCTCTTCTTTGCTCCTTATACGCTTCCGTACACACACACACATATTTTTTTGTGGCAAAACCACAAAATAGATTTTTTATTTCCATTCGCATTCAAGACTTTTCCTCGAATCGATTAAGATTAGCCTAATCTATTGAAACCAGTAGCAGTGAATGAAACTACTATTTCGATCAAAAATGCTATGACTATCTCTCCTTTTATAATATACCATCGGTGTATTATTTTCGTTCGTCTGTATATATGTACATCTTTATTACACATGAATTTTATTCATTCACAGTTCAGACAATGGCAAGAAAACTATACAAAACTCTTACCAAGACGTTTTTTCCAAATTTCGAATTCTAAATTCTCGAATCTGTACATTTCCTATACTCACGGTTACCAATTGCCTTCCTTCTAACTGGGTGTCCGATTTACGAAAATAGAAAAATTCGATTACAGTATTCTCTTGATTTGATATGATATAATTTTAAAATGTGAAATAAATGTGAATTGACATGATTGCATTAAAAATCCACGATCTGGTAAAACACACAGTTAATTCGTCGTCAGATTTTGTGAATGTAGTAGTTTTGTTTCATAAGTTCAGTACTTGATGAATTATAGCAAATATTACTCAAGGACATTTATTATTGGACCAACCACGTATATAATATAAAATAAAATGATCCATGCACAATGCAGCATAAAAAGTACATTAAAGGCTGTAGTGCAAACATTTCTATATTCAAAATATGTATTGGAAACTAATAACCAAACTTAATAACAGTATAATATTATACCACTTACCACTATCACTATTCCCTTTGATATTACATTGTTACATTTCAAAAGGAATAAACTTCCATCAAGCAAATGGCTGTAATGCTGTTATTCATTATGTGACTTTTTTTTACAAAACCCTCGTCTTCTATAAATGTGTACTAAGCAAGCAAACGCAAGTTAACAATTATGTATACTGAAGAAATAGATAAATAATCGTCATGATTATAAAGGTAGGGGGTGCTGCAGTGGATGGTCTAAAAACACGTTAATTCAGTTCTTCCAGCAATAGCGAAATTCTGCTAGTACACATCACCCATCAAATCATCTACCAACAGTTCGTGATTCCATTTTTTGGCTGCATAAAAATAAACACACGTGCTTTATCTAACATATATGCATCATCGAAAAGAGTACAACATCATTGCTGATCTACAAGTGATGGCTATACATGTGTATAAATAAATATATTTAAACACATGTGTATGTCTGTGTGCTGATACATACTTATTATTATGCCTAGCCAATTTTGCAACCTATTTTTATGTACATACACGCGAGAAGGCACGAAAGCGAGGCCACACCATTTACTGAATGTATGTTTAAAAACAAGAGATTCTAACAATGCTTGGTTCGACTTCAGCATTCAGAATTATGGTCCATTGTATTATTAATAATATTTCCAGAGAATAAAACAATCCTAGTGGTATTCATATGAGTAATTGCTTGTTAAAAAATACCTTCTACATTCTTGTGTACAAGAAACAAAAGAGTGAGTGTGTATACAAAAAAAAACACTTTAAGAATAAATAAGTTTTCCCCCGAGTAAAGCATTCACAGTTGTCAGCTAAAAAATACACCACAGATATGTTTGTTCAAGAAACAAAAAGATTGAATTATGATATGTATAATATAGAAACATTTTAGAAGAAAAAAGTTTTCCCATTTAAAATGATTTTCCGCGTAACAGGTAAAGTTTCATCCATACTTATTTTTTTAAATAATACATGTACTAAGAATAATAATGCATACTATGTTGAATAGGTTCAACGGAGTTGCAGAATTTCATTACTAGCCTACGCATCAATCAGTATTTGCTACACTCACTGCACGCGTGTTTGCCTTATTAAAGAATTTTTATGACAATACCAACTTCATGTGCATATGATATAGGAATGGAAACATTCAGAAATGTGATATAATATATTATGGGTACTGCAATATCAACAAGCATAATTAGATGAGGAAAATATTTTTTGCACACTGCCAACCAATTGCTCCAGAGTATTAAACTCTGATTACACAGCCGCATCGCTTCAGCTCGTACAGATGAATTAAATCAGATCCATTATACTGAAACTTGTTGATGCGCTCCACCGAGAATGTGTCGAAATTTCTACTCCCATGCATCCGAGTATAAATAAAATGCATATAATTTGAAAATGTTTGCCTACACATGTATGCATGTTATATATAGCTCATCACTTAATCAAAAAGAAAACAAGCTGATGGAGCATTTTAAACTTGACAGAAATCATGTAAGCTGGACATTTACATATACAGGAATTATTTTACAGTCGATGCTCTAATGCGTACATACAAACAAACAATTTACACACAACTTATGTGTAAACTGGTACAAAGATTGATTGATTTCTTTTATTTTTGAAATAAACTGTAGTATGTCTCATATGTCTGTATTTTATACAAATAAAGAAGGTATAACCACTATTCCAAAGAAATGTAAGAAAAAGCTACCATAGCATTCCAAAAACTCTCTTTGTGTACACACATTCAATTAATTATTTATGAGAAAAGCTCGTTGTAATTGAAATTCAAAATGTTTACATTGCAGGGAAATGGAATAATAATAATAATTCCAAGTCTACACGAATGACTAATATGTTTTTTAGTAAGAAATACTCGCTGGAAATTTTAACAACATAACTATCAACGAAACTTCGCGCAGCATACAAAACATAGGCTGACAATTGTTCGGTTGTTTCAAAACAATTTGTAATTTGCTGCTTCAATTTTTTCAAACTCAAAATTAAATGTTAGTTTACCTACATTTGATACAAAAAATATTCTAGGAACTTTGAATGCTTGTCCCTTTACTATTTTTTCTGCTCTTTTGAGGGTAAAACTACTAAACCAACAAGCGTAAACCAGCAGAAAGAGAACCTCCTAATTATAAAATGCAATATAATATTAGTTTTTGGCTTATAAATAGTCAAATTTGAAAATAAGTATCTGCTAAAAAATTATTATAATAAAGTTAATGTGGAATAGAACCTTTTCCCAGCTCATTTGAGCTATATTCTGTAGCCACCGATGTCCTTGAATTTGCACTTTGTGCATGCTACAAGTCCTTTACTTTACAAGATTAAAAGTCCTTTACTCTACTATGTATTTAGCTGTTATTATGCAAAATAAAAATCATTTTGGTTTTTCTTTTTTCTTTCTCTTGATTAAACAAGTGTACTTCATGCTTTGTCTATATATAACATGCATATCAGTCATGTTATACCTGAATTTGCTAATATATAGTCTATGATAATCCTCTTAGTGTCTCTCTCCTGTTTAACTTGCAGTACTTTCGGCCAAAGAATTTCTCTTTGCTTCAAAATATTTAACATTTTACCATAATATACCTACACTAAATTATGGATTTACTGAGCATATATTATATGAGTTTATTTTGTCCAGCAAATGTTTACATTTTACACCAAATAAAACGTAAATAAAACGCACATAGGCAAATGCGGTTTCTAATACTCATTATCAAGGTGCCGAGATTCAAGGTATTCAAGGCAACATAACACACTACATATTTTTTTGTAATGTCTACTCAGTGCTGATTCATCGTCATTCTCACGCGCACTAATCTTTCTCTCTCTCTCGCTTATACAACTTTTGTCCTCCAAATTTTATTCTCCCTAATGTATCATATCGCATCAACAACAGACGACTTGTGATAGTGATTACGTATGTACTTGTACTATGTATACATAATACATTGAAATAAAATCCATATGATACTATGGCCATATATCCATATGGAAAGCTGTACATGCACATACGTACATACATATATGTACGTACATATATTTCGCCACGTAATATATGACAATATCAGCTATACGAGTATCCTTTGTTATTTGTTATATGTATTACTATAAAACGCTATATATCAACGATTCATTGTTGTATACACTTCGTCCACGTATAATATGAATATAAGCCACTTCCAGTGTACTAAAATTTACTTTGTCTGATGATTCGACAAGAGGATTTGACTCCTAAATGTATAAAATATACGTGTTGGTTTTTTTTGCTTGGTATATTATTGGCTTTCTTTCGTACCAACTAAATAAATTAAATATAATATGATATGAAGGTGGTTTTTTTAAATGTGTTACTCACATCACATATTCACAGAGACCGAATTTCATACTTTAAATTGCCTACCTTTCTTTCCCGAAATCATCACAACCACCTCCAACATTATCATGATCACTATTTTCCCCTTGTTGGTATGCCTTTTGCACTATTTTCCCTTCGTATTCATCAACAGTAGACTGAGGTGTATTTTTCGCCAAATGAATCTCTTCTTCTTCCCTGCCGTTGCCTTCAAAAACACTGGTAATATTGTCTGTTGTCGCGAATTCATCAACGAATAAAAGAGGACTTGATTCACACATGCCTCGATTAATTTTATTAGTATTAGCCATCGAGTTATTAGCATTCTCCTTTTTAAAATTTTGGCCATTTCTTAAGTGACAGCAAAGTTTTTTAACATGATCACTACTATTTTCAGTACACTTTTCTACCGGCTCAAAACAGGAATGAAAATTATTTTTAAATTTACAATTGTGACTCATAATCAAATGACGGAAATTATCGTCATTATTTTTATGATTATAACTAGTTTTAGAAATTGTGTCACTCCAGGAAAAACCAGTTTGACTTGAAAAATTACTGTCATCAGCGTAACCGCTGGAAATCTTAGCTTCCTCAAAGGATTTAAACTCATAATGAAACGTCTTCCCAAAACTAAAACTTGCATTGTATCGTCTGTCGACATTTTCATTGACAGTGTGGTTCCATATATTTCGACCATCTTCAACTGAATGATTATAATAGTAATCATGGTTCGTATAATATGGGGCTTCATGACAGTCTTCATCGATAAATCCACCTCCATAATGTTTTTCTTGTTCAAACCTATTCCTATACCCTGATATCCTGCTTGTCTGCTGCTGTGGTCGAAAGCTGTTATCATTTCTGCTCATATTGCAAGTTCTTCGAAATTTTAAACCCTTGGCTGTTCGATTTCGACGCATTTTAGGACTGTAATAAGGCTTTTTACGATAGCATGAGTTGAACTTGATAGAGCTCTGACTCTCATCGTGACCATTATTATCATAGTTATTAGCTGAGCTTGGACTCCTTGGAACGATGTCACTCGCACAAATGACATTTTTATCTTGACATCCGAAAGAGAAAAGATTTGAAGCAAAATACGAACTATATTCTTGTTTAGGCCATGTCGTTGTTGTGGATGATTTTTGTGGGGGAGGCGGAGGGGGTGGAAGTGATGGGGGCGGAGGTGGTGAAGGAGGTAGAGGAATTCTTGATACATCATCAACAGAAGGGCTTGTTTCTGCTTTTGTATCCACTTCTGGTCCATCAGGACATGGATAACTTGGAGGTGGTGGTATTCTTTCAAAGCCATAAGGGAAGTACCACATGGGCTGGAAATTCATCATCTGAATTCCGCCAAAAAGTACAAACGGTACATTCTCCTCGCCAGAATTTCCCATATTATTCTTGGATTTATAATTATTAGTAATTATATTTCTGTATAGATTTATTAATGGGATTGATTTAAAATTTAATGGGTGAATTTCTCTTCATGAACACATATTAAATCAGTAATCTCGACTTATAAATACAAAATTGTATTTTTTTTAAAAAGAATTTAGTTCAATATAGAAGTCTACTTAACTTTTAACACATTCGAATTTTCCGAGATGCAACCCCGAATCAATAAATTGAGGATCGACTGGTGACGATTTATAAAAGCACACACATCATCATTATCATTATCACTACCACCGTCACGATGATAGTTTTGAATACCAAGAAATAAAAATATTTTGGATGTATTAACAAGAATTTGACAAGTGGCAAACACGGCACGGTTCTTATACTTCTCTCTTTCTCTACCAGTCAGTGACTATACGAAATTAATCAACAACTCTGCCTATGTACGTACAAATAAGAAATCGGGGTAATTAGCTCGCCAAGTATGTAAACATTAGACTAACAATCGATACATTCTTTAAAAATATCCCTATTGTTTTATCACTTGTCTTATTTTATGGTTCAAATTTTACTTGTGATCCATCTACAATGGTCCATATAATAAATTTCTTGAATTGTCCATACATCAGTTAAACATACTAATCCATACATACTTTTTTACGTACGGGAACAGTTATTGTCATATTGTTGACTGACGGTTATTTGATTTTTCTTTTTATTTCCTATTATGATTTTATAAATTACATACACATAGATATACACATACAAACATCTTTTCTCTTGAAAGGGGGTCAAAATCAATTCATAAATAATTACATTATAGTCAGCTGGTGTAACTCATTATAGGACTAACTAAGGGTTATTTAGCTTACAATAAATAGATTTTGATAAGACATAAAAAAATTAAGCCCATACAAATGTATCTATTTTGGCATCCATTTGTCTACGCACTTCGTACATTGTATATATATATATGACACACAGTCAAAGGATATGTGATAAATGCTCACGTAAATGCACAGAAGTTTCTTAAACATTTAATGTAGAAAACCATTGGTTATGGTATGGTCGAAAGTAATATACTATAGTTCATATAAGTATTATTAAGTTAGTATGAGTATGAATATTACATACGCATACTTAAAGATATGAAAACTGTAAAACCCATTTCTATTTGTTTTTTGTTTACAACAATATTCTTTGGAATAATACAATATTAGTTTTTGAAAAAAATGCCACAGACTGTAGTGAAAGTTTAAGCACGTTTAACTAAGTACTAATGACGTTTTTATTTGGAATAAAACCGATGGTTCGAATAGCTAATTCTAAAAAAACCGATATTTACTGAACGTGCAGAAATCTCGGTTACACAAAGCTAACGCCTGCTCCTATTATATTCCACCTTCCACCTCAAAAACATGAAAGAAAATACAATTTTGTTTTTGCGTTTCCTCTTATAAATTCAATTTTTTTAACTCTACTAAAGTATTGATGACTCTTCAATAAAAAATAAAACAATTTTATTCATTTTACATGGGCACTAGAACAAGCCATACTTATATACTTCATCTACCTTCTCTAGGCTGACTTCCGTCTATTCTAGTCCGTAACAGCATATTCACGCTTAACGTTTAATGTATCTATGGTATTAGCGATACGCATATTTACGTGATTAAATATAATATATATGTATAATGTATATACACCAGTCATAATCGTAACACTTGGGAATCTCTTGTGTCCTTAAAATATGGATGTATTACAAGGCAACGTCACAAAAATGTTCCAGATGTTCCTGTATAATATAATCATTCTCAAGTTTCTTTCCACATATACAAGTGAACTCGGAGAGTTCATAGGTTGTGAAATTCTCAAAGAGCATGTCTGCTGCCTATATGTGTGCTGTATGTATGATGATCATCATCATACTACCCTTGCCATCACTAACATCAGTAAGTTGTTTTTTGAACGGACAAAAGTAATTTTTTTGAGTCTGTCTAAGGGTTTTTATTTCAAGACCGTTTTACGATTCAGATATAATTACTAGTGCTTCTTCTCCCCTTACATCTTCAAATGAGTTTAACTAACGAATAGTTCACTCGTCTCCACCATGATCCATGACACAAAACAAGAAAAGTAGTAATACTACCAGCTATTTATGTTGTCGGAACAAAAAGAAATAAAACATCTTAGTCTAATAATGTTGTATATAATGTTCCATAATATATTTATATATACACACTATGTATATCATGGAATCAAACTCAATAAGACAGTCGAATAAACGATTGGGAATCATCCGTATCAACTACATGACTCTTTCGCGCCCGTAATAAAATACAATCGATTTTTCATTCTAAAAAAAGTTATTTGAGCACATACACAAACGCACACATGCATTTAAGCTCATGCTCTTGTAGCCCGTCTCTTTGAACAGACTCTGTATGTAATACGTACACAATATATACATAATATGTACATTTCTATGTCTGGGACAACATACATCACCGTAGCATATCGGTTATATATATATATATATATATTAAATATGAAAAGTACAGACAGAGGTAACTACTACATACAAATTTCTTAGAGCATAGAGACTTGAAAAGTACACGTAACACTGGGAAAATACATACAATACAAATGCTCCAGAAGGCAAAGAAGATGCTCCTTCATTGTATCTTGTATCTTGAGGGTAGAATCAGTGAGGGCGAGAGAAAGAGATAGAACGAAGACCAAGAACAAGAAATAACCAGTCAGCATTATTTCATTCTGACTTTACCATAAAGGTATCAGCTAGATAGGTACGTATCGTACCTGCCACGAAACTCATAGACATATCTACAAGCTACAGCAGCATAAATAAACATGAAGTTCATATAATATTATAATACCATCTCTCCCTCAAATTTTCTACATAAGAGCATCATCATCATCATCGTCATACAGGATAGCTCCATAATAGTAGAGCAAGTGAATAGCATCATAAATACATAGAGATAGTTGTTTTTGATCAGAGTCCAAAGAAATTTTTTCCCCTAGACCACGCCCTACGTAAGTTCTTCTTGGTAAAAGATTTTCCCTGACGATCTATCTCGCTATTTCTCTCTCTTTATATGCTGATGCTTCTTCAACATGCACCTCACGAACTTCTCTTTCAAGAGTTTCATGTTGACGAGCTCCTCTTCTCTCTCCCTCGCTTTGTATTCTACAACTTTATACTTTACGTATAGATATACATGCACGCACTGGGTTGGCATGGCTCGTAGTCGTCGTTCATGCACAGACCAGTACCAGACCAAGTCCAAAAACTTGATCGACAATAAAAGCAGCAGCTCTCTTCACTCTTCCCCTATCATCTTCGATGCACTCTTCCAAAAGCGCTTTTGGTCGGGTCTAGTCGAGTCAGGGGGAAGGAAGATAAACTTTACATCATTACATTTACCAGAATACAATAATATCATATACATACAATCACAGCAAACCAGCCTCAAACCTAGCTAGCATTGCTAGCTATAGCTGACTGGCAAAGCACTACTATGTCCATAAACCATTGCTCATCCACCACCACGACCACCAACTTTACACTACACTACTACAACAACTGCTAGCAGTAACCATTATAGCATTGTAGGATAGCGCCAAGAGCCATTTTATATAGTCTTTTTAGCTCCATGTTTGGAGGCTTTGTTGTCCTGCTTCGCCTTCCTCCACTATTCTTTTCTATACCTAACTACGCTAAGGAAAAAAACTACAAGAATGACTTTGATTACAAAATGTCAGAGAACGAAGAGGAAAAGACGAATAGCTCATTATTATCAGAATAAACGTAGAAATAGAACATTACATGGTTGTGCCAACACATGTACCCATTCAAAATGTTTATATATTTATTTATGGTAAAAAATTGTTGACCATAACACACAACACAACTACTTTTGTCTTCGGGTTCTGGAATAAAGCAGTATTCATGTCTATCTATCTCTTCCTGCTTCTACATCTCTTCTTCATGGAGCCTCACAGTTTCTTTGAATTTTACTCAAAAAACGTTCACATTCACTATCCCTGTACTAGCACTGTGCTTTCTGAGCAGTTAACAGCGAACAAGCGGAGAGAAGAAACATACAGAGGTACGTATAGAGAATGAGGATTTGGATAGGAGTATTTTGCTTGGTTTTATCCCATCACACGAAAAGATCAAAGTCTCTGCCTTTCTTTCTATCAAAGCATTTTAAGACCCATGTAGAACTGAAAGGCTGTATATGGATAAGATGTATGGTATAGAACGAGATGGGAATTCGTTTAGTTTTTTCGTTACCATTAGACACCATAACAGGCATAACAGCTTTTCAGTTTCATAAAAGCTTCGTCCCACAACGTATAAGGCCAAGGTTCCGCAAGGGAAAGAGAAGAGAGGAAGGAACGACGAGAGAGCGTCAGAACAAGAGGAATTTTCTCTGTTCGTTACTATACAGCGGTAGCAGTAGTATTAAATGTAGCTGTAGTTCTACCCTCTCTTTCAGTTCCTATATATACATTATAAATAAATAAAATAAAAAAATATCTATATACGTATTGTACGTATATTTTTCCTATATCTAAGTATGCGAGTTTCCAACGTTTGAAAGAGCATAATATAAATACAATAAAAATAGCAAGGAAAGAGCTTTTACGAAGGGACTCAAAAAACACGAATGTATTAAAAACTATTTCTATAATATTATGTAAAAGAAAACAAAATGTACAGTAGATATGATACCAAATAATACACATGAGCTCATGCATGGATAGTATAGCACATACCACATACACCTCCTTAGCGGAGTATGTGCCTGATGATGACTTTTTCCAAACACCGTTTCCACAATCTACAATATTCCTCATGAATACAAAACAAACTTGTATAAATGTCGAAATAGGATTGTCTACCCAAAGATGAAGGACGAGTTCCAGTTGCATAGTCAAAATGACAATTCAAAGAGCATATGTTATCCCTGTCTCTTTATGATAGTCTATATATTATATACACATGAAAATATTGCCTCGTCTTCAGAGCTCACCAAATTTTTACAACTATACTACCCTTACTTCTTAAACTACTACAAAATTCTCAGTTTTATAAGTAACAGTAACATAACAACAACAACAACCACCACCAAGACTGACGACGATACAAGGGCACAGGGATTTTTCCAAAAGGTATAGAATAGAAGGATGGTGAGAATAATAAAACAAGGAACATACACTATACACGTTATATACTATGTAGAGAAAAGATGTAGGTATAATAAATACTAAATACATATATCCAATTTTATAATATACTCAAACTTTATATAATGCTTGGGTCAGTTGCAAAGCGGAAAGAACAGCAGGAGAAGAGAGAAGGAGAGCCATTTTCCTTTTGTGTCTTTCCCATGGATCGTTTCGTTTCTCAAACGTGTCTTCTGAAAAACTTGACTTGTTTCTTAGAAAAACACGTCTATCTATAGTATTCTCAGTTCCCGCCATACCCACGAAGTTTCTCTCCATCCTCTGCCTTTACCTTTGTCAGAACGCCAGAAGGAAGAAAAATGGGATCAGAGAAATCAAGCACTATTACCTTTACAGTCATTTTTTTTTTGATTTTTTTTTCATCAGTCCATCGATTAAAACTTGAAGTCGAGTGAAGCTACTGACTACTAAATATTTTTTGTAGCAAACAAGCAGTATAAGCGAAAACATAAGTTTTAAGATCACCCCTGAAGGTTTTCGCTAATTTGACGACATCATTGTTATGTCAACGAAAAACATCGTAAGAGGTTAAAAAAATAACAATGACAAGCGTATTGTATTGAATACAAAAATAAATATGCCATAACGATCGACGAGTAATGATTTTGAACATAAAATATAAATATGCAAAATCCATCGTTCGCATATTCGATTACTCAGAACACACCATACGGTGATGACTACAGTTTGTTCAAATGAAATACTGTTAACTGCCCATTTTGTCTATTGTTGTATGCAATAAAATTTTTAGTGTAGTAAAACTGTATTGAAATACATTTCATAACGACTTTTTATTTTTTGATATTTCATTCCCTGTGCCGCTAAACTCTTTCCGTCTCCGGTCTTTCCCTACACCCAATACTGTGCATACTTACACATTGTTGTTACGCTGGTAAACCCCTTTTGTTTCAGAGTTGTACCATCCACCCCCCCCCCCCCCACACACACAGACACGTCATGCCTATGAAAAAATTTAACAGGAAATAATATTACTGGTATCTTGAATGCAATTGCATGAACTTGATAGTAAATACATAAGAGTATACCCTTCGCGTGAATTTACAGGTTGAAGAAATTCAAATGGCGGCTATGACGGCGATGATAGTGCTGCTATAAACACTAAACATTTCATGAAATTGAAGAAATATCAATCTAGTCTTGCCTAATCGTAGAATATACTTGTATTTTTATTAAAATTAAAATTTGTTTATGATATTTTCAGCGAGAAAAACAAACTAACGAACATTTAGAAAAGGTCGTTCACTGGAAAATAGCTAAGAAAATTTTTAAATAAATTTCGATCAGAAAATAAAATTTTTGAGTTCTTACACTGAATTTAAAATTTGTTAGTGAAATGTCAAGTCAAGGAAAATACTACTACAACAACAACAACAAATTAATGGCACGTGTCTATAGTTTTAGCAGTGTTACCTGAATCATTGTTGGTCTTCAAATTCAAATAAATAGACTGACTGACTAAAATAATTTATAGAAGTAAATGCATATGATTTTGCTAAAAGTAATAAAATGCTTGCAAATATGTTACCCTTCTTCATAAACGACCAATAGTTTTAATAAATCTCTTAAATTAGAAAATTTTCTACTCAATAAATTGCATGCTCTCGCTTTGCCATGTTTTTCTAAAGTATATACCTTATTCAACAAATGTACGTTAAAGTTACATTTAAAAGACATCTTTGCTTGGACTCTTAAATTACAATATTTAACCGTGAGAAATATGTTGTATATTATGTATTTAGTTAACACAAATGGAGCCCCCGTAAGAACCAAGGAAACAAGACGCAGCAGTAAGAGAATCACACATATTGAATTTTTTAACGATATACCATATTATGCTTACACTACTCATTTTATGATGCAGTTTTAAGTACATATATTCCGCACTCGTAAAATAAACTTATATTTTTTCCCTGCTACACTACCATAGAACCTAAACTTAAAAATATACCATGGGTTAAGTCAGTGCATATATATATATATATTATACATCTTGCATAACATCGTGTAGAGAGAATAGTCAGGTTAATACATATTGAGTTTTTTGTACCACATACTTCAAGAACTTACAACTTTGAACAAGAGAAGAGTAGAGAAACTATAAGTATCAGCGTAATTTTACATAATGCTGCCATATGGTTATTCAAAATAACATGTTTTTATACATCAATGCGTATACGTATTATGTAGTAAATAATACATATAAAAATACATAATACGTACATGTTTCTATTTTCTGTGATCATGATCTTCTACCATTTGCAAAAAGTCACTACTTGAACGTTATGCAGCTATACGCAAAAGTAGAAATAGAAGTTGCATGCATAGCGGGAGAGAGATAGAGAGAGAGATGGGGATACAAAGAGAGACTTCTATCCTCTCTCTCTCTCTCTCTCTCTCTCTCTCGATTATCCTCATACAACAGTAACAGTTGAACTAAATACACATAGCGGATTGGCAGGCTCACATACAGAAGGTTTAATTCGAATTACAGTTAGGTTCGTCCTTCTGACTATTATCTCACAACAGAAATTTGCGCACACTATATCTCATAGGATTTGACTATTCACGTTTCGTTTGATGACGTTCCTTGTTACTCTTCGAGTTCTTGCAGTCAAGTTAAGCTATATACTTTTAGGTTAAAATTGTTTTTACTATGAACAGTTTAGTTTATATTTTATACTGTGCTTTGTAAACTAATCATAAAATCAGACACGAATTACGAATGTATATAATATACAAAGCATAGTTCAATCATGTAAAAACATGCGAGAAAAACATTTATCATTTTACTTTACATATAATATAATTTTATACGGAAACATTATAATTTATTGTTTATAAAACTAGGCGAAAACTAACAAAAAAAGATTATTACGTGTCTTAAATTAGCTGAAATTAAACAACTAAGTTTTAAGCGTACGTTTTAAAATTATAAATATAAGGCTTTTGTACCTATTCATAACAAATGTTCCATAAGGATTTTGAATGGATCATACTTCACAAACTTATATATTCGGTTCCTGATGAAAATGTACTACCGGACAGTGGACATCCGCACATTTACAGTTTAAATACACTTGGCAAAGGCATTCATTCTTCATTACGATGAATGAGCTAAGACATTACGTGTATACATGATGAGTTATTAGAGTTACATGCATTTCTTGAAATTAATTTTTCAAATCTTCGAGCTGGAACATACATAAGTGAATAAGTAACGAAATCATACATATTAGATTTTCCACGAATTCGGTGACTACGTTAAAACGATATGAAACTAGCGAGGACGACGCAAAATTGCTTACGATACATATTATTCCATCAGTAAGTGCTCACGTGTTTGTTAGAAAGACTGTTTCAGTTCACATTTTAAAAAACTACATTATTATCAGTGGAGATTAAATATAAATCTTCTTTATTTTCAAGTGAATCGATTTTATCTAAAACTATAAGTAGTATTAAATCAGACTACGACTGAAGATAAAATTAATTCATCTTTTTTGCGCACAAATATGATTGGGTCGAACAAAAGTCAAGGAAATGATCTTTGTACACAACTGTGGTCCATACATTATCATAAATTTACTTATACTTGCACATTCGTGTGCACTATGCACAGACAACAACTAGTTACGGGTTATTCATATTATATGTACCTAAAACTTCGATGTAAGGAACTTTTTTCCGTCCCGACAATCCAACCCCGTCCATTTGAACACAGGAAACTTTTTGACGAAAAACTATTTATGCCGAACATTTAGCCAAGTCCGATATGAATCGGTTGCAAATAAATTTGTTTTCCTATAACGAACTGTTAATTTCCCCAAAGCAATATTTATACCGAGGTTCCACGATGCCTATTCAAATTCAGCTGACTGCAATGGTATTCTATCAATGTAGATTATATTATATATGTATTATATAAAATTATACCTTAACATTATCAACATGAACGGTCGGAATTTCAATACCCAACTGATAAACGTATTCCCTGTTTTCTAAATATGTACAAGAAATAAGTGTTGGGTCTCGTATATTATGCAAGTGTACAGTGTACTTCTTATATTCCTTCCGCTCCTGTATTTTACCAATAATTACCCCCACGTGAAAATATCGCTAGTTTACTCGAACTGTAATCGGGCAAAATAACAACAAATGTACCGATGTACAACCAAATAATAAAACTATAATTAACCATAATTACAGGCTTTGAGTAAAGTATAAATCTGAATTTTTACGTCGATAGTACGTAGCAATACAAATTCACTATTGCATTGGTTAATAATCAGACAAATTCAATCATAGGCTTCCCGAGATGTATGCTCACACAGTCACACTGAATCAATAGTTGTTCTTCGTCAATGAATGATCAAGGGCTACGCATTTATATATAAATATATATATTATATATACAAATCGGTAAAACTTATTTACTCATCTACTCTATACATATACGTATAACCATCCAAGGAAAAACTGACGATCAATGGAATTACGTATTTGAATATAAGTACACACATTTACACGTTTAAGAAAATATATACTGACATGAAACATAACTATAACGATTTTCAGTGAAATGTAATACTTATGACTTATGGCAAAGCTGTAATATATTCGTACAGGTAATTCATTTCCTTCATTTTACGCTAATTGGCATTAGCGTTTTGTTCTCTCCTATACACAAAATAAAAGTATAACGCGGAGGTATATGTACAAAAAATACCCAAATCGAAAGTCGTTTGGGCCCATTCTTCTATCATATTGCAACCTTATGATATGATTCAAATTAACTATTATTAGATACATAACACAAATACGCTAAGCATATTCTACTTAAGAAAATGTAAGTACACTATTCCTATTGAGCATATCACATTTGAAACCCGATCACTGTTTCCATCAAATATTTCTAAAAATTTTTAGATAGTTTTATATTGCTGCTAATTTTCTACGTTTGGGTACGATTTAACCAGTTGAAAGTAACCACGTTATAAGGGCAAATAATTAAAAGTATTTTACAGAGTCTATTTCCATGAACACTATAAACCATATACCCTGGAATCTTGATAGCATATAATGTATGAACACACAGCGTTTCACCCCTATGTAAACATATTCTATGTTTAATACATACAACATATTCATATGTCTAAAGTTTCTCTACAGTTTTATACACATTATAATTAGACCGAACCAAAACCATAATCCAAGGATAGTCGCGCTAACATTATATCCTAACATTAATGGTAATTAAATGGAATCATTTTTTTACACAAGAAAAATTGAAAAACTTTTAAAATCCACATAGCCTATGTCACATACGCGCAGTATTAAGGTTTAGTGTATATATTTATGTCCATATACGCATGAAGATTTAATAATCTTGAGCTGTAGTTGTATACTTTCAGTAAGTACGTCCTTCAACATAGAAAAACCGATCGACTGACTGTTTACTTGGTTTTTCGAAACATGCAATTTCTTTCTGTCCTTTTCACAAAAGCTTCTCCTGCTGACGACGGGCGATTAGGTATATATTGCACATATGTCCATGTATGCATGGGCAAACGTATAAACATAATATAACATACATACATACGAAATGAGAGAAAAGGAAAGAAAGGTTTGTTGTATGAAAAAGGACAATAACAATATATATTACTCTAATACTCAGATCGGCACATAGATATATGTAGACCTGGAGAGTTATAAGAAATCATAAAGGGCATTCAGCGTCGAGCAACACGATTATTTTTGTCCTGTATATAAATTTCTTTTTTTCATCTTACCAAATACTATAGCAGTAGTAGTGATACAAGTTTGTCGTCAATACAATAGTATGTACGAAAGGCTACGTATCCAATACGTACTCCGAAACGAGCAATACCATTTTATTTACTACAGTTGCAGTAGTCTCTGACTTCGGTTACAATGCAGTCAAACGAATGACTCATTTCATTTTGACCATCCATTACAATACCTGTACTTTTATACACAGAGGAAGAGAGTTGAGAGGGTATAAAATATGCATGCGTTCTCGTAAAGCCTCAAACGATAGGTGGTTATATGTCTTAAATATCTTACAGGTATACAACCGACCTCTACTACTACATTGAAGTATTTATAATACAGGAATACATAGCATATACATATATACTTACTCCAAAATAAACAGCACGCCATTCCAAGTTCTTGAACGTGGTTCGGGAAATAGAGAGAGAGAGAGAGAGAGAGAGAGCGAGAGATGATGATGACTACCTAATACTATTTATTTATGTATTTGTATGCACATTACAAAGAAATACACAAAAACATATGGAATAACCAAGAATAAGTCTAAGCCGTGCTCTGATACTCTGCTTTGTGAATGCATTATTATCATCGTAGTATACCTATCCATCTTTGCTCTACGTCAAATATAAATATGTATGTATGAATATTGAGGCAAGTATTTGGTACATGTTTAAAATCGAAAACCAAAGCTTTGAATCATTAATATAAGATGTTCAAGAATAAACTAACAATATAAGAAAATCTACACATTAGAATAATATTTTTTAGGAATTGTACATGTAGAATTCAAATATACCAAAGTTAGTGAAAAACAATATAATAAAATAATAACTCGAAATATGGACATAGCATAGTTGAGCACCACGAGAAAGTATTTAAACCGAGTATTCATGTTTACCTTCAACGCACGCGATACTTTTTTGCTACATTGCTACTATAGAAAACGTTACCGTCAAGATATACAAAACTTTAGAAATATATAAGCATGTATAATTATCATTACGAAATATATTCATTTATTTATATGCAAACATGCGCTTTTTTCGAGATATGCATCTGCTACACTCTCACATCATCATCATTATTATTTTGACCATATTACAGTGAAGAGATAGATAGTAAGGGATCTCACGCATTTTAGCTTAGTAACTTCCGTTTTCCGCCATGCTTCTCACATAGTTTTCCCTTGTATTTTATCTTAACCAGAATTATACCTTTTTACAATAGTTATAACGAGCATTGCTCCGAGATCTCAAAAGAAGGGAATAACAATGACGTCATTTCTGGCAGCAGCAAAAGTACTTTGTGCACAAAATTCTTACAGTTGCAACCAAACAACTTGTTTGTCATATCATACTAAGACAAGAGAATGAAACGCTGCACAAAAACGATGAAAGGAAGACCTTCAAACATGGTTGTGAGTTGCACAGAAGTTTCCCCCATTACACTAAACATCAGTGGACTTTATACAGGCTTTAATACCATAGGTTCCCTTTTCGCCAGCAGCATACTAGAATATTTTTCTAAATTTGGTAGAAAGGTTGTGTAGAAACAGCCATTGTTATATATATACATGTAAATCCATACTTCCCCGTTCTCAGTTATATTACAAGGTCGGGCGGCATGCCGGCTACTTGTGCCCAGAAGGCTTTTATTATATACATACTATTTTTATTTATTGTTGCTATAAATATTTCCACTTCAAAAAGCGTTTTACTTATCTTTCGGTGAGACACATACTAGACTTATTTACATTAATTAGTTTTTGGAGATTAAACAAGAATCAAATATCAACAATAACGATGTCGAATGAATGTTGTTTTCGAAATTAACTCACTGTGCTTGCAAAAAAACTCGACACTTGACACATATTCTGATATACGGGTTTTTATATTATTATAGCTAGAGCTGGTTAAACATAGCTAAACAAACATCGTACGTATAAAATTTTAAAACCAGACACGATTAGTATGAGTATGATATATACTGATGTTGTATTCCCTGGAATAGAGTTATATCATATCATATAGATTCATATATATATGTAATATTATAGTCATCCTTCGTCCCCATGGCGGTATGCAAATTATCTACAATCTCCCTTTTTGTTTCGTTTTAATTTATATACTGATTCCGGCAAGA
Source organism: Sminthurinus bimaculatus (assembly GCA_034698285.1). Classification (NCBI taxonomy): domain Eukaryota; kingdom Metazoa; phylum Arthropoda; class Collembola; order Symphypleona; family Katiannidae; genus Sminthurinus; species Sminthurinus bimaculatus. The sequence goes on along the minus strand of JAQIVE010001510.1, from coordinate 5,602 downwards.
AATTTGTTAATCATTCGGGCAATATATTTGATTATATATATGTATACTATACACCGAGATAATATTCATTGACGACTATCCCTCATCACCATTCAGTACATCACAGATACCTATACATAATATATATAGAAATATTATAACCTTCAAATCTTTTGCAATAGATTCGCATAAAGGGTCGAGATCCATCGTGGCAAAGATGCACAGTGCACAGCTACATACTACATATATATATACAATATTCATAATATGTGTATTTATGTATAGGCTCGTCAAGCTCATCAACTAACTGGTTTTCTCTGGACTGTAGAGTATAGTAACAAGTAACAACATTAGCATTAAATTGATAAATTAAAATGATTATATTGTTCACTGTTTTTTGTACGAGTGTTTCTATGTATTGCATCTCACATGTTATATATTTTACGATACACACTATACTATAAACTATGTACGTATGCTTTTTGGAAACACAATCAATGCCACTATCAACTTACCTACAAACTAACTTCTTGATGTTACAATATTGCAATATGTACATGTCATAATAGTATTTATGCTATTATATCATGATAGACATTTTTGAAGGTCGACTAGTTGTATTATTTAAAAAAAGGTTCACAAGCTCTACGATAACAGAAAAAAATACCATTCAAAATTCCAAAACTATAAGTAAGTTGTATTTTCCATCTCTCCCTGCATTTTTGGTAAAAATTTTTACATCATTTTTATTATTACAGTCAGTAGTTTTATTAATTTTTTACTGTGATGGTATAACACTTACCGCACTCTTTATGTACTATGTACATGTTTCTTCAATATTCAGAAGATAACAAGTAAAATTATAATGTTTCATTTTGTATGCATATAGTATCCTATGATGTATAAAAAAAAGTTATGATGCAGATATGTTGCATTTGGTATCGACATTTTCCCCTTCTCCGTCTTCTTCTGCTTCTATTATTCTATCTACTTTCCTATAGTTACTATGTATACGACTTTAGTGAAAAATATATATATTACTTAACTTAAGGGTACTCGTAAATATAAAGATAAAATCACATAATTCATTCATTCATGGCGAAGAGTTCAAGTTCAATTTATTTTTTGCCTGTGAACACAACCTTTGTTCCTTGTAACTATTCATCTCTCTCTCTCTCTCTCTTGTTATTTATATTATAACTTGAAAGGCATAAAATAATATTCTATTTGAAAGGTTTAAAAACATATTCCAACGTCAGCATAGACTAGAAATGGTTTTTGCTAACAACAATTCTTTTCGGGTTTCAAAGGGAGGTTTGTAACAGAAAAGGAGGAATTCAAAGCATTAATTGCATTAAATAATATAACTAACGTACAGAAAAAATATTATTCATACAGAGTTTTAGAAGATAAAATGGTAAAATAATGTACGCATTCGATCAAAATAACATGACACGGATATGTGCATATACATACATTCACATTCTTCTCCCAAACCTCAAATGTGGAGGCCCTGTTTACAGAATAAACTATTCCAAATTTCAGTACGTGTTTTGTTTATACATGTACAAGCATTGTACAAAGCTGTTCAATAAATATAAGTACATGATATTATTAAGTATTCATGAAGATATGATAATATGACCTCTCATCAGTTTCAAAAACACGACCCTTGACAAATGAAAGCAAGACAAAAATCTTTTACTTCCATATTGTGACTTTCTGATGATTCTGCCTTGAATATAGTGGAGAATAATATTCTACACAGATATTACAATAGTATAGAGAAACAGAATCTAAAAATGGAGGGGAGAAGAACACAACATGTACGTATGTATACTATGCATTTCTACATTATTTTACTTTCATGCTATTATGAAGGGGTGGTGAGAGTGGAATATATTTCAGGGCGTTTTATATAAAGAGAACATCATTCGGAGATATTACATAATTACCAAGTAGAGAAGATTAACATGAATCAATTCTCGTAAATAAGGTATTATTCCACTATTATTAATCTCATATATTATAATAATATGTGTAATGTGCACATGTAATTATTATATTATGATATACTGCATGAGTACGTGCGTCAATCGAAGATAGTTTAAATTAAATTATATTCTTACATAACATATTATACATAAAATGGGACTTGAACTTTCATTGAAATGATTCATATACAAAGGTATCTTTTGATATCTTTCAAAGTGATTTTATATGTTTTAAATAAATATACGTAACAATAACAGTATGTTGTTACATTTATTTTACAAAAAATAGTTTCTTTAACGTTTTTTTACAAAATTATGGAAGAAGAAAGTATTAGTTGATGCTTACCTTTGAAATAAGTCCCGTATCTGTTCCTCTCGAACGTTATCTAGAGAGACAGAGATAAACGTACATTGGGTAAGAATAGTTGAGAATAGAACAGAAAGTAGCTGTCATTTTACCAATCAATAGAATAGTGAACGATTAAAACTTAAAAAAATACATAAATATTGATATTATTTAATGCGTTGATTTTGAAAGGAAATCCATTTTTGTACTACAATAATTTTTTTACTGGAATTAAAAAAATTTAAATAATTTAGACAGGTATCAGATATGAACCATAAATAAATAAATTTTATATTATTATGTATTATACGTTTTAAGCGAACAAAAAATATGACAACATTTATTAAATAGTTTTGGTTTGTTTGATATATTATGGATAAAAATAATTATAACAATATGTATGTATAGTGCATGAAGATATAGTCTTTAATAATAGCTCACCTGGTAGATTTCCAATCCACAAATGTCTTGTTTCTCTCACCATTATCATGTATCGCCTATCACTTTAACATGAAAGATGGGACAATCCATTCGTTTATCATCAGCCTCTCTTTTTTATTTGACTTATGCACTTTTTTCACACTGTAAGAAGATAATTATTTCAAAATACATAACCATGTATGTACGGAGAGGAGGCAGGAAATATTATTTTTGATCTTTCCTACTAATCCTCAAACATTCTTAATAATATTTTAAGGATGTAAACTTTAAATTTTGCTTGATTTTTTTGCCTGGCAGTGCAAAATTGACGAGACTACTGTTACTATAAAAACAATCAGTGTTGAAGCGAGCTGCTGGTATAAAAACAACGAATAATTTTTCCATTGTTGATTTGGAGAACCATTATTATTATTAGTATTAATATTACTGTAAACTTTTAATGCATCCAGTTGCTGAACCATTATTATTTTTTTGAACATATATATACATATTAAAATACATGTATATATATATATTATTTATTTATTAATTAACTGAGAGAAAACCAGGAGAATAATATGGTTTCTCATTGTCGCGAACATTTAGCTATGATAATGATAATATATTTCTATATTTGGGGGTAATAGAGAAATATAAGGGAGAGGAAATCACGACAAAAAAAACAGAAACAATTATTTGATGACGATGAATTTATGTGTAAAACATTTGTTGCAACAGACTCCATGAAGTTTTCGATGACGTCCATCCAAGAATTATAACAACTTTTTTTCCAAAAACCATGTAAAGCTGAATTCTTTCTCTCATTTCCAGTTGTACACATCCTCATTCCATTTTCCAGAGGACGATGACAAAGATAACAACGACGGTGAAGAACAAACATAAAAACAACAACAATAACAAAACCTTTCCAGCATCATTATTTCATGCGAAGAACATACTATGCATACTCATTTTCCAGCAACAAATAATAACGACAATATTATGAGGACGACATAATATTTATTATTATTTTTTTTCCCCCGAATTCCAACTTCTTATTCAGCTTCTTCTTCTTCTGCACGACGATTCTTATTATTAAAACACACAAAAGTATTATTAGAATAAAACATTCCGTTGGTTTTTTTTCTTAATTACTCCTCTCCTCCTCCGTTTAAATCTGGCTATGGTTATCCATCCATAATAGATAATAGTGATGATGACGTTGTTTGTTGATGATTTCAATTTATATATTTGACAAGTGAACAACAATAACAAATAGAACAGATGAGGATACTTTTCCGGATAAACAAATACATTTAGATTTTGACATTTAAAAAAAATTGAACACTGTTGTTGTTATTATTATTATTATATATTTACACTTTTACATAAATCAGGATCCAATATATAATATGTATGAATGAAGGGAGCTTCTATTTTTTACTTAAAAAAATCCAGGTTCTTCTCCCTCTCTCTGTTGTTATTATTAAATTTTTGCGAACAACTTTTGCTTGGACTTGACACAAAACAAAACTGTATTATAAACATTTAATTTAAATACTGTAAGCACGCACAATTATGAACTATTATAACAAGATTTTTTTAATTCTTGATCTCCTCCTTTTCTTTTATCTTCAAAAACATCAAAGGGACACAAATTTTCTCCAACAAAATGATATTATTTTATAAGAGAATTATTCTAGCTGTGAATTATTATGATTTTTCCCTTCAGGATCTTAATACTGAAGACGTTTTGCACACTCCACTTTTTCCAAATTATTATTGACAACAACAACAACAAACATTATTATTATTAAAGGGTAAGAAGAATTGAACAAAAAATTTATTTATTTAGTATTTATATTCTCTCTTACCACATGCTAGCAACAAATTGTGTTACTTTGATATTATAACTTTTTTTTGGTATTATAATATATTTCCACAGAAGGAACACAAGATGATTTTTTTTTTCAAAATTTGTATTTATTTATATTAAGTTTTTGACACTTTCAAAATTTCTTCTTCTTTTTTTGAACAAGTGGGGGGGAAGGAAGGGGGTACCTCTGTAGTATTTTTGTACCAAACTTTAATTTTGTATATATCTATATATATATATATATAAAACTGTTTTCACTACAAACGCGTTATCGCGTTGTATTTTAGTTTTTGGTTTCTTTCGTCTAATTCGAAAAGCTTTGGAGAGCTCACATCCACAAAGCAATCATGGATTCTCCACCTCTCAACTCCTCCTTGGGGGAAAGCATGTTTGGGGGGTCGGCTTCCAACTTTCGTAGGCCCTAACCCGATGAGCAGCTTGGTATATATTTTTTTTGATATGTAAAATGTTCCCATGGTAACTTTCATTCATATAATGTGTATATGTAGAATCTATTCATTTACACACACACACACACAAAATGTATACACATCTAAATGTATCACACAAGTACTTACAGCGAAACTACATTGCTCATCGGGTGATGCCCTAATAGTATATATAATACATATTATTACACTACTATACTATATACTTACAAAGTATATAATGTGTAAAAGTGCATAGTATTTCTACTACTACGAGTATAAGTATGCTGTTATTGTTGTTGTGTAATTATTATTATCACATTATCATCATCATAATAATATATTATTATGTATATAAGTATATGCAAATATTTTTCCCCATTTCTTATTTAATAAATCTGTTTTGAACTATACTGTGACATTGGTAAGATGTATATATATTATGCTTCTATAATATAGAAGTTTTATATTATGTATGTATAAAACAATACTAAATACTAAATACCATAGTACGAGACATAATAGCAGTCTAATAATCATCACTATTTAAGGATTATAC
>JAQIVE010001509.1:0-24520 GCA_034698285.1 Sminthurinus bimaculatus | reverse complement strand
ACCACATTGGAAGTCATTACCCATATCCAGCGTTGCTATTCCTCTAAATTAACTCACGAACCTCGTCGCCAGCTGATTGCGTCCTCCCTCAAATGTCCAGTTTAAGATCTAGAACTACGTAAATGCCTTTTTAGTTAAGATAATATATGTATCTGATCAAATTATACTCGATGGGGAGTTTGGAATTTTTCGATAAAGCTTTAAGTCAGCTCATTTCCCAAATACGACATCAAATTAAGTGAAAAAAGCATAAAAAAAGCCAGTCACTAAAACTTGGCGACCTCCGTTTTCATAATATTAGAACCATATGGACTTCTTTGTGTATTCCCAATCAGTAACCATGGTTTACGCTTCTAATCATGCAAATTGGCGTACTCCAAGGAAATCTCTTGAAAAGCTAGCATCGAGTTTCTATAGGAAACCATTCGAAATTCGATAATAGGCGGGTGGTGCGCTCTTTAGGCGTCATAACAGGAAGTTAAAGATAATATGTGAAAACAAAAAGAAAACCTTAATCTGCATACATTTGGTTATAATTGTGCCAATTTTCATGTTAGTACATTGAAGAACAGCTGAGATATTAACCAAAACCTCAGTACCAGAACTTATGATTCACCCTGTACATACATTATACATATAGAAATGAGGAAAGAAAACGTGGGCGAAACGCACATCTTCATGTTGTCTCAAGTTGTTTGCTTTTAATTTAATTTGAAATTCTGACGCTAAACGTCCCCTCTCACACCACAACACATAATGGACCAAGAGCCGAAGCAATCAAGGTAATATGGACAATCACTTAATTATTTATTCCAAGGAGGGAAACCATACTCGACTAGACTAGACGAGACTCGATTCGACAGCATCAAATATACTACTCCTATACAACCAACCAGCAAACTTGTCAAAGTGACTGAACGTCTCTCATAAATGAAATGCACGATTTAATTTCGAATCTTGACCCGAGATTCGCCGTCGTCCTCCGTTTTGTAAATTAAATTAGCTGTCAATATCATTATTAAAATATGTAGTTCAACGTTGAGCATTAACGAACCAAACTGCTCCCTCCAGTTTTTCGAACTCAATATGTCATTTTCAATTAGACGCGAAATTATGCCCCAATATCAATTCGTATGGTGTGTATGTACATATTTACATGCATTCACTGGTACACTTTACACGTGATGCTCATTTTTCTAGGCATACCTGCATCACTTTTTTGACAAAAAATTGGCTAGTTTTCTATGTTGGTTAAGGTTAATGGAAAAGTCTGGATTTTATTTACATTCCCCAATTTTTTTACCGTATTTGCCAATAGAAGGAAAGCCATTACCGTTGTACATAAGTTATGAATAGGCTCTGTTTTTGTCAAAGCGCGAGTTCAAAAAATAGCTTCCCATTAATAATTAATAACTAAACCCTTATTCACTACTATCTACACAATGTACCAGACCAGACCAGAAACCATGAACAGGGAAAGCAAAGAAACTTCAACGTCATCCACTTGGTTTCATACACGCTTTAAGTGCATAGGCTAACTATATACTACATACGTATACGGGAAGGGAGAGAACATTGCCATCTTTAAAGAGAAGGCGCCAACAACCTACTAAATACATGCTAGTTAATGTATAGTTACCATGAAAATCTATTGTGCAGGAAAGCTGAGATTGGTTCATACCAAGACCAACGATACATAAACAACACACCGACGTCCTACATGGGGAAACAAAAAGAAAAGAAAAAGCTCTCAACTAATTTCTGCCCACAGGGGAAGTGAACTAAGAGAAAAGAAACCTGCAATCGCTAATGGAGTATGACAAAAGAATAAAATAAAGAGCAAAGATCAAGTGTATCGTGTATACAGTTACTTTAGTGTACCTAGTATGCTGCGATTTTTTCTCAGTACTTGGAACAACTGCCAGTACCAGATTATTATGATTTTGTATATGAAAATGATGCATGTATGATTTGCATTTTCTTTAAAACTTTTGATATCCCAAGTCCAACACAAGATGTAAGAAAGGCATGGACTTCCATAAGTTATACATGTATATATGTAAGTTGTAGCATAAGTACATACGTCTTTGCTAAATTTAGTTGTATTTTTATCCAAAAAGGTAACTTTCTCTCCAGCCCTGTATAAGTAAACTATACAAATGATCCGCCCTCATGAGAAGTAAAGAATGATAGACTTGGAACACGCCAACGCCGACTATAATACACCATGGAGATATATTACATGCGGGTATAACAACAAGTTAAATATACATGGCTACAGAAGTATGGAAATCAACAGACGTCAATTTTGATTTAGGTATTGTATACTACATACAAATAGAAGAAAGGGGAAGGAAAGAGGTCGAAATCGATACGACACACAGACGCCTTTCTTATCCTTGCTTTCTCCTTTCCGGGAGTTTCTCAATGTAAGTATATTATATATGCAAATTGACTCCTGTCCTTAGTTTTTCTACTTGACTCTTGAAGCAATTTCAAATAAAAATGTCGACTTTGGATTTTGAACTAACCACAAGTCTCATGCAAATAAATATTTTATTTTACTTGACAAAATTCCCATTTTATATTTGATTACATTCTGTAGAATCGTCATACAATTGTGAATACCTTTTCTAACAACATCAAACTTCCTGCAATGTTTTCCCCACTTTTCGCTATCTAAGTGTATGGAGAAAGTGGTGAGACAGCTGGAAAAGGTTTCGCAAAGAGACATTATGAAAATATTTGAATTTTTTATTAGAAAACCGATGTAAAAACCAATAATTATTATGTATTTTCATACTCAGCTTAAATTGACTTGATGATTCACAATAAATATTGTTCTTCTTCTTCGTGCCTCATTATTTCTGCGAAAGGCTAGACCTTCCCTGAAAAATCGTTCTCAAGACGTTTATTATTTAAAATGGCCGAGTTTTTACAATGAAAGGCTGATATGGATGTAGAAAATTTGAGAATTCGACAAAAACCCTATAGTAAAGAAGAACTTGTCATTATCAACGAAGTACAAAATTCAAGTATGCACCGTTTTGGTCTAAAATGCTTTTAAAATTACAGTTTCGCCAAAGAAAGTTTCCGAAAAAGTTTTCTAAAGGGATTTTCATATTTTAACTCGACTTTTCTTATTCACACGGATTATAAAGTAAGTGTAGGTATGCATACGGAAGTCCTTATATGGTCGTCATTCACGGTCACTCTCATTGCATTGCATGCTCAAGTTTTCAATATGTATGCCATAGATGAAATGTAAACACACCTGAAAAAATGTCTAATCTGAGGGAATTAAGTCAACAAAAAGACAAATTATAAATCGATATTGTATATATTATTATGAAATGGTCACCATGGGCTTTCTTTCTTCCATTTCAAGCATGAGAGGGACAAACGGCAACGCAAAAACATTTCGAGGCGGTTAAAATCCCTATAATATTTTATATAATGCACAAAATACTCCACAGATTATAGATACAGCCATGATAAGAGTAAGTATGCCCATTTACAGCTTTGACAAAATTACTATATACTAGAAAAACATAAAGTAAGGCTCCAGCTGGTAAACCGAAACCCTCAAGAACAATGAACAAAGAGTGGACCTGGACATGCATCAATATCATCATGAAAATGTCAAAGCTGCCTGCTTTAAGAATGAAATATTATAAAATTAATGTGCCTATGCAACTGTACGCTCTCACAAAGGAGTTTTAAATCAAAACTTTTAAATCAGTGCAATTTTTTGCGTCATTTTCGTTATCGACCAAATTTCGAGGATTTTTTTCAACGAAATTTCATTTTTCACCATAACCTACGATCCATATAAATCTAATACATTCAATCCTCAGTATTAATAAGTAAACTACGAACAAAAACTAACAGCACTCATTTTTATAGTGTCTAAACATTTTTCAAGTCTAGCAACCCTTAAAATTTATTGCACTGCTATGTATAGTAGCCAAAGAATGAATACAAAGAAGTTCATTCATAAACTCTATAATCCAAAGTTCAACCTCAATATTAAAAGTATAAATCATTAATTTTCTACATTTTTATACGTATCATAAATATTTCTCCTTTCTAAAAAAAGTTTTATTTGGGAAAAATCGTTCAAAGGACGAGCATGCACTGGAACCATTTAGAAACCTAAAAAAATGGAGTAATATGTATGTAGGTATAGCTAAAATTTGCGGGGAAAAAATTGACATTTCGTTACTCTGCCTTCTCTATTTGCTTTAAATTCTTTGACTTTTTGCAAGCCTATTTTATATTTTCTACCGTTGACCGTTTACCTTTCGTGATAGACTAAAACATGATGGAACATGAAACCGGAAAATGTGCAAGGTAAGGGAAGGCCTTGATTCAGAATACTGTACAGTGCAGTTATACTATACAATGTACAATATAAATGTCCATAGTCCGTATATTTTTCTATATTTTTGGTATTTATGGTTTCTCACGTTCAGTAAGAACAAGAAAAACCAAAAACTATCCCAGAAAAACATCCTGTACCGTCACTATACGAAGCAAATATTGTTTGTAGTATGTCTATAGTCTATAGATACTCTTTACAATTGTAAATACCGTTGTTCTGATTCGGAAATTTGTGGTTACATTGAATACGTATGTATAATGTGTATACAATATAATAGAGAAGCATTTTTATAGGCAAAATATGTCTACTTTTAATACATCCATACGTATTTCCGCCTGTTTATGCTTCCTCCTTGTGTAAGGATGAGTAAAACATGTAATAATAAATAAAAATGGCACGAAGACCTGGAGCAACTCCAAAATTTGGGGAGTGTCCAAAGCAACTATGAATGTATGCATTTTCAATGTTTACCTCATGTTAATGTGTGGTTACTACAAAATACAAAGCATTGTACCTACAATGCCCATGTTTTTTCATCCTGAAAATTTACACGCAACATTAACTGCAAGCAAAATATGAGGAGAACCTTTCAAATGTCTGTGTACAGTACATTCTCTCTGTAATAGCCCTGATTATAATTAATGACACACTCGCTCTCTCTGCATTGACTAATGACATATGGAACACAAGTCCCGCCAAAGGTAAGTATTGTGTATTGTGTTCACTGCTCACGTATTGTTATATAACAATACACGTACATAATATACACAATGCCTTCCTTTGGCGGGATTTGGATTCTGCATGTCATTCATAATTCATAGACTTATTTGTAGAGCCATACACGTGCATTATTGGCACGAATTTTCAGCTTCATGGGCGTGATTATGTATAGCGAGAATGAATTGTATAAATGCTTTCCGTCTCAATTTATACCATGTGACATTCATAATTTAAAGCGAGCGAAGGAGTGGTTTCCCAAAAAAGTTTTGCAAATACATATTTCGTGTATACTACTTAAAAAGGCGGTCGTACGACCTTTCCCTCCAGCCCATACATCGTAATAAAGAACACATGTCTACTGTCTACATGCCATGTATGTAAGTTTGTCAATATTCAATTTAACCTTTTAAATAATAACCACGTAAATAAATAAGTACATGTTTCTCTTCCACTTTTTCATCTTTTACTTCCGCTCCAAAATCCAAATTGAAAATTTGACTCGTTCCTTTCGTGATCATGTTGACGGTCCACCAAATGAAAATGAATTATGTAACCTAATTATAACTATTATTGGGAAAAGTGATATCATCTACCGTATTACTGGCTTATAGGTCATTTATTATAATAATAATTGTTGACCCAAGTATGCATACACCATACACATATGAATGTACATTAAAACTGATCGCGCAGCTGTTGACTTTCATGTGAATGGAAAATGGAACTACGTCAATGGATTATTATTATTATTAAATGGGATTTGGATGCATATTCCACATACCAGCACATAATGCAAGGTGACGCTCTGCAACACAACACTATAGTCGCAAGTATGTAAGTTTGGACAATTTGGAGCTGGAATTTGTTTCGATTAGTCCAAAAACGTTTCGGAGAATTGTCGTTGGAAGCGGAGGCAACAACAACGACGGCGGAAATGTGGATGGAAACTCAAAGCGACAGGTTGCAAATCCAAAAGCAGCAACTAAAACATGGATGCAAATTTCCCGTATAAATGGCAAATATTCGTGCCTGTATGCTCATATAACTTGTACTTGTACTGTACCCTGGAAAAGAGGAAATTATTACGTGACATTATTTACGAACGATAAATCCTCATTTGTGCAGGGAACCAGAATCATGGAGTCGAGGCGTTATTATACAGATTAAAAAACTAAATACTATAGTGACGGCTACTCAACGGTCTAGATATGAGTTGTGCTCTTAATATTCTTACTAATCGCGTTTTCAATTATTCGACTTTTAACCCAAGCGTAATACTGGATACATACAAACATACATATAGGTATACAAGTAAAAAGTTTCATTCGATACCCAGAAAATTTATTGTCCAGCATTTTCCTTATTTCTTTCTCTCCCTCTCTCTTTTTCTAGCGTCAATGAAAAAATGGAGACCACTTAAAATACTTCAGTAGCTTTGAGCTATAAAACTCTCCCATATAAAAATACATTCTATGCACCGATATATAGTTTGGTATAGAATTTTTTTTCTATAGTTTATCTCCTAGATTGTTTGTATGCGACATACTAATAAATAATCATAATCGTGGCCTGAAAGCCTAGACGTAGTTATCTGTTCCTATCACGCAATAATAATTTTTCTAAACTTCCTCCATTTTCTCCGTCCTCTTTTTTAGCTTTGCATCATATATATCATGTGAACAAATTATACAATACATAATAGAATGTTATGTATATTATATTTCTAAATCACAATACCTAATCTTATGCTTTGATACACTATACGGACTATGCCAAGTATTTTTTACTTTGCATTGAAGTAGAAATTTGAATGTTACAGGAGAAAACATAAAGATTTTGCTTTCACCTTTCTCCACATCAAAAATCTACCTTTTCAATATTATAATTTGACGCTGGTACATAATTGGAGTTTGAGATTCACTTTCACTTTAACCCAGCCAGACTATACTATATAAGTATAGTCTAGTCTCGCCTATTCAAATGGAACTGAGACTTTTTTACAGTGTAAAGACTAAATAGGGGAGTTCGCAGTTATAGCCTTTTTGCTGATGTGATGTGAACGTGTGTGGGTTTTGACTTTCCTTTACATATTATCATCTATGTAATCCGAACGGGAATATTCTGCATGGGTGTGCATAAGTAAATAAACACGTACATACAGCATACATCCACGCTTAATAGCATGACACTCGAGGGCAAATCCATTACAGGTTTTTATTATTACTCTCAGATCTTTTTCCATACAGACATAACCAGAGTCTTTTTCACACTGTCTCGCTGTCTCGTTCCCACTTTGAGCTTTCCCTACACACTTTCTCCGATAGACTCTCCAACGTTCCGCATCCACAATGTACATACATATTATTGTATATAATATGTAGTATGCATAAAATTCATATTGGCCATTTCCACCAGATTTCGTTCTACTCCACTCTAGAACTCTTATACTTGGTCCTTTTAGCTGTTTTTCAAGACTCGAGATAATACACAGCAAATGTGATAGTGCACATTAAAGGTTAACTTGTAAACTTTCCCCACTATAATATATGTACGTGCGCTGTTTTTTCTCTTACCCTTTAATAATTATATTCCTCTACTTATACAAGTCTAGATTCTAGCCCCTAAAATTTCCTTTGTTATTTGACTGGAAAAAAGAGGAAGAGTTGATGTTGCAGAGTGGTTAAAGGATTACAAAAGAAGTGTAACCGTGTGCATTGTGCATGTAAGTACATATATATTTATGTATGTTACAGGCAGAAACTATCGACACCCACGAGCGAGCATTTAAAAACTTTTCTTCTTCTCCCCTATTACGTTTTATGCTTTTTCTGTGTGCATTGTAATAGCAATATTGTCATGGGATATTAAATGACTGTTTCCCTTCTTCCTTCCGTCCCATCTATTACTATTAAGAGTCCCTCTCCCTCCTTGCCAACCCATACCATGTAATATGTATTTTGGCACGTTTTTGAACTTTTCATGCAAATCCTGAAACCAAATCTACCTCGGTACATTAGATACCTGCTGAAAACTGCGGAAAAGTTGAAAATAATCAGCCAACTTGTAAAAATGAAGGGATGTAAACCCGGCACCGCAGCAGGATGGAAAGCTTTAATACCGCCGTCATAACATTGATAATTATTAACATCGCATCGCATATACATATATGACTGCAAAGAAGATGGGAAAATGCGTTTTATGTGTGTGTGTTGTACTATCTATAAAATTGTATTATTGTAGAAACGTATATTGCTGTCTAGCTTCCGTAGTATAATTTGAGCCTGAAAGTTTCTCGGCTCAAGTATGTTATGCGTCACACATGATGTGGTACATCGCAAACGGACGAATGGACTAATGTATAGATTATGATGACTAATCAACAAATGGTTTATATAGTTGAAAGGGAAAGAGTGACAAAAGTCTTTACGGCCCGATTACATAGGAAATTATAATAATTATTATGATTGTCAACGTCGCCTCTGTGCACTACCGAGACATAACAACTGCGTAGTATTATTCACGTTTATCAGAATTTCCTTTGTAGTACGATGACTAATATACCCCAAAAATTGTATCGCAGTAGTGTGAACAGTGTTCACTGAACACAGATCAATGTATTGTAGGTGAGTCACATATCGACGTTCTTTTGTCGGATCCATCCGAATCTCTAGTGACTAATCATTGTTGTTTGTGAAGCTATTCAAACTGATACAAAAGGAGAAAGTTGTACAGGAATATGTATAATGTATATGTATGTGTTTTTTTCTATTTGATGACTTCAATTCTATGCTAAAGCAATGCAAATATGCAGAAGAAACTGTAAAAAAGTCAGCTTACCGTATTGTTTTTTCGTAGACACTGGAATGCAGGTTTTGATGTCGCTGCCACTGCAAATGAGCCCCGACTCACAGTCTCCATCACGTTCACACATTTCTCCTTGCTTTGCGCCAAATACCGCCAAGCAAGTTCCCAATGGACCACCTAAATATACACAAAACATGGTAAAAACCAAAACATTTACAAAAATCTGAAAACATTTTACTATTGTGCTAAACATTTCTGAAAAATATTATTGCTGTTAAACTAATATATCATCATTACTGCAATCGTCAAAAAGAGATATATCATACTTTAGAACCATGAAAGGGATTGCCACCCACGTAAAAGTCGTAGATCGGATAACATATTACTATAATTATAATAATTGGTCATGTAATATGAATGATGGCGACGGTGTGAAAGTATATATAAGCAAAAATGATGGCGAGTCCGCATATAAAATTAATGGCTATTTAATCGTGTAATATAATACGATTTGCATAGATACACATGTGTGCAGTGAGTTTTGTAAATTATAACTTCACGTGAGGACTTGACTTTTTACCCTTTCATGATGCTGTCGAATATCATTGATAATGGTGCATGATAATAATAATAATCATAATATTGAGTTCTCCGTAAAACTAAACATCAATCTGCAGCGGGTTATGATGAATTCATGGCTCATAATGACATCCTCCCATATAATCGAATGGCGTGTGAACCAGTAAAGCGGACTAAAGTGATCCCTATACTGATTTTCCCTGCGGAGGATAAAATTAAATTTAGTTGGTTTAGCTGTTTTATATTGTTTGTTATTTAGCTTTTAGCATCCCAGTTTTGCTCAATTTCTTCAAGACTATGGGAACTTTGGACTTGTTTAGCTCGCTTTTCTAATGCGCCTTCAAATTGAAATTCAGGCAAGGAAATTCCATTATTTTCGGTTATGACAACTAATATCTGTGATATATATATAGCACTCACTGTGTAATGAATTGTGTGTGATAAACGACTGTTTAATATGGAAAAAATGACGACGCTTTGACATTTAAATGTCATATTGACAAAAAAATTGGTAGTGGGTGTAGACTGTACAATGTACATATTGCACAGTGCACAGAGAACATAAACAGGTTGAACGCTTTATATTGAACTGCCTGAAAGGTAAGACAATAATTTTGGGACGTTGCTGCTCACCATCAAAGCATAAAACCCAGAATACGAGACAGAGGTAGCAATAATGATAATTAGTTTTCCGAACCAAATTATGCGGATGATAAAACATGTTATTTCTGGAGTTTGTGTATGTTCCGAGAAGAACTCTTATTACTTTGTCATTTCTACTATGTCGCCTGTCCAGTTAGTCCATTCCTGTCTTTTGTGTGTAAATAATTGCAAAAATAATGAGATTGCCAAGTAGGGGAAAAGTAAAATTGTTTGTTTGAGCTCTTATTTCATTTCATTCTGGGTATACGGTATATGTACATATAAATAAAGGGAGATTGCCCTGCGCCCACTGCTTCCTTTAACTTTGTTTTGCATGTCAACTTCTTGGAATGATTAAAGTGGAAACATTTTCATTTTCATTGTACATATACACATAACTTCTGACATAACTGCACACTGCACAGTATTCCAATTCTGTCACATCCTCTTATAAATAGTTGATAACTATCATTTGCAATTTCTTTGTTGATAAAACAGATACAACGGATAAGTGTAAACTGATCCGAGTTTACCTGGGATTACGCAACAATGCAAAATAATGACCAACATTTACAATGGGCAAATAGCAAATGCTGATATCTTTTGAAATAAAGGAGAAAAGTTTGACCTGGCAGAAAGCAGTAATGAATAATGATTACATAATAAAATTTAGCATTGAAAAGTAGTGATATTTGTCTCACCTCCATCAACATCTACACAGGCATGTCCAGGACAGCAATGTTCGTTGGCTGTGCACTTTTTCCCTGAAAAGCATTCAACATTGTGTTACATTCAAAATTTAAATATTTACTTTCTGAATGAAAACTCGAGTACCACTTTTTGTCTTTTACTGCTGTTTGCAAGGGCCGTTTTCAAATAAAAAAGAAAACTTTAGACCTAAAAATTGTATTTAAAATACTTGACACGTAAACAAAATTGGCCCTTGAATGTTGAAGACAAATACATTGTAGTAAACGAGTTTTCAAAACGGGGGTTTTTCTCACATGCTATATAGAAGCAAAATAATTTATTATAGATGATTCCATTCAATAACTTACCATAGCAGGTTTCAGTGGGAGCACCTTCAGAGATTCCTTCATTCATAACTTCCTCAAGTTCTCCTTTTTCTATTTTCTGAAAGTGGCGTAATATTCATACATTCATTGATAAGTTGACAAATGTTTTTCAGCTTCATATACATTATACACATACATCATAATTCATAATATGAGTATGTACTCAGTTAACGCTCAACGTGGAAATTG
The DNA here is from genome assembly GCA_034698285.1 of Sminthurinus bimaculatus. Lineage (NCBI taxonomy): Eukaryota > Metazoa > Arthropoda > Collembola > Symphypleona > Katiannidae > Sminthurinus > Sminthurinus bimaculatus. The sequence continues at coordinate 13,126 of JAQIVE010001509.1, read as the reverse complement.
AAAGTGCACTAAAAAGTTACTTAAATTGATTTCAAAACTTGAAAAGAATTTTCTACATTAATGCGGTGGAGTTCCTCCAATGTCAATGTTCAAGTGCTTCCTACCCTTTTTCAGAATACATACATGCATGCATACATATTCCATACTCGGCTTCCACGAACATTTATTAAATTCAATCGGCTCTCGATAATCAACTCTTTCCAACTTCAAACTCAAACTTTGACAATCTCCTGCCTGGTCTGAGACAATTGAAAAGGCTTTCAGAGAAAAGCATATGCATTATCCATAAAAGTATAATGTACATATACAATACAAGTATCATTCACTGTTTTTTTCTCATGTTACCATACTTTTGTCAAACCTGCAAGTTTGATAATATAACAGAGCAAAAAATATGTATGCATCAATTATAAGTAGAGGGCGTACATACCTATACATTATACATACATTACGTATCAAGTATCAAGTTGATGACGAAAATCGATGCATGTGAGCATGTATTTGTGTATGTGACGAACAATAAGTAGGCAGTACTTTTACCTTTCGTCTTTGATTTCATAACCTTACATACAACTAATAATATACATGGACATGCCGGCTATTAAGATTGGAGAAAAGCATGAGTAAGACCGTTTATTATGGTTTGACAAGACACAGTGACTGAAAATCGATTATTTGTAGGTAGCAGGTACACTTACATAAAATATCGGACATTATTATCGTAAGTACTATCTGTATATTATTATACAATATACATGGGCACTGAATTATTGAGTTGACCAGAGTGTCCAATGTCAGTGTGTGTGTGTAATGTTAAACATAGTTAATACTTTGACAAAAATAAGAGGAATGACGTCATTATCCTTTTTAGACCATTTAAGGTTGTCAGTGCCAAAAAACAAAATATTATGTATTTCTGTAGTTGATGATGACGTCGAGAGTGAATTTGATTGCATCATTTTATCACATGCTCCACAACAGGCCAGCCATATATTTTAATATAATATACACTTTTGCACATGAAGGCAATAAAAATACAATCGAAACAGCTACCTTACATGCACTTATCATCAAGTCTTACATGTCTTTGCACAATTGTTTACGTTTTTACGTCATTAAAACGAATTGTATAACTGTGTATTTCCTTATCGTTTTTCAATTTTGTATGAGAATTCCTAATCTTGCAAGCGAAACCAAAGCCAAAGCCCAGAACAAAAATATCGGTAGCACGGAAAACTCATGCGAAGGCGAATAAAAAATATTATAAATACCTACGCAGAAAATCATTCAACTGTTTTCACAGCATGCAGCATATGTACCACCCTCAAGGAAAACAATCATATCGTGGCATAGTTTCACAGATTATAATAATATAGTTGTAACTCAACTTTGCCCTGCACATTGATGTGAGTTGTGCAAATAAGCTTGGCATAAATAGGCATGAATGATGAAAATGTAAATGACAAGTCTTTGCTTTCCCTTTACAATTGTGTGCTAGAGCGTTGAAAAATCTACAAGAGCCAACAGAACCTATTCAGTCTGACGCTGGAAGAACAAACTCAACTTTTGACATAACATAAAATTTGGAACGAATTTTACTATGCTTGCTATTTGCTATAGTACGGTCACTAAATAAAAATAATTAGGCTGGAATAATCCGGCCCAACAGCCGAATAACGCTTTTGATGTAGATATTTACCTATTTTACGTGTATATGTACTGATGCATATGTGTGCAACAATACTTGCTTGTGTATACAGTCTGTACCGTAGACTTTATTTTCCAAAGTACACAAGTATAAGTTCATACACACATATACATAGACATTTTACACATGAGCGCATAACGAGAAAACAAGATTAGGATCAGGTCCTTCATTCCTACTTTGGTCTTCAGTCCTCAGTCACCTTTGCCTTATATAGATGTGTAATTATATGGCGAAAATTAATTTTGAAAACGCTATTTATCCCAAAACATTATTTTTTACATGTACATAAACATTAAAATTCTACGAAAATGTGGTAAAAGACCATGAATCGTTTTCTTTTGATTTTATTTTGTTTTATCAGATAGCGAGGAAAGCAGAGTTGAATTCAAGGCTATATTATGACATCATATTTTGTTTTGTATTACAAGAAGACTTTGACTTTCAGTGCTTTTGTGTGTATACCTTTGTATACGTTTGGAGAAAAAATAGAGAATTACAGCTCAAAATCTGGAAAATGTGGGCTAGGAAAAACTACAACCAAGACTATATATACACTACAAGTAGAAATATTCTCTCCATATTTTCCACAATATCCTAAACTTTGACAAGACCAACATGACTTTTATCCAATTTTCGAGTAGATTGTGAATTGTATAAAATTCTAGAGAGAGTACATGTATGTGTGTGTAAAAGAAATATGGAAAGGAAGAGAAACGCGTAATAAAAATCTTGTCGGATCTTCTTTTTTTTCATCGACATCCTTCTGTCGACAAGGAAATTGAGACATATATTCCACATTCCACTACATAAGTATCCCCACTCCTATAATAATATAATATTATGTGCATGTGATATTTGCAGATTCATTCATTCATTCATTCCTCAATAACTCGAGTGAGCTAAAACCAAATCAATATACACTTCATGCTCATGGAATAACCATGTACAGATACATATGATATATTATTTTATATGACAAGGGAGTAGAGAGCAGTTTCGAATTTCGAATGTCATACTGCAATTTCCTCCAACTTGAAACTTCTCTCTTTTCTCTTGGTCTTTTGGTCCTGTGACATATGTTATACACACACAATATATACATATGAGCATGAATATCTATCTAGTGGTATTATGTAATAGAAGCACTGTGAAGGAAAAAAATGAAAAAATTCTACCCTTCTCAACTTTTCTCTTCGATTCCCATCCTCATCCTCATCTCTTCCTCTTTGGAATAAAAATTCAATTTTCAACTTTGTATCGACCAACTTTTCCCCCTGTCTGCCTTTTCCTCGCTTTCTCTCTCCATGTCTCTTATTTTTTCGATCGTTGTCGTTGTATATGACTCCTTTCTTTGCTTTTTGATGCATCGAATCTGAGTCGTAAGCCGATTTTTCATACCATGTAGCAAGAAAAACAAAAAGTTTAATCTTCCTAGATTTCTCTTTCCTGCTGTGACATTTGACGTCACCTATTTTCCTCGAGACTTCAAAAACTGGTAACTAACTGTAAATATTAATAACAAATAGGAGCAAGAGAGAAACAAATATTTATTTTGAGATGTAATGTAAAGTACCTATATTTTTTATTTTAGATTTTTTTAAATGTCCTGTCTGTATTAAAGCTTTGCGATTAGTAATAATGATGTAAACTTTACAAAGTACATATAGGACATACCATTTTGAATAAAATGAAAGGACAAGATTGTGAATTATAATAATGGCAGCCAATGATACCTTCTTTTTGATTTCCAAAACTACGGTTGGATGACAAATTTATTAGATTGCTCTGAAAATTATAGTTAGACTTGGACTCATCTCGTCCTTTTTTACGCTTCACTACTATGAGGAGGCACTTGAAGTTTGAAACATTGGATTACTCATATTATTATTTACGCATAAAAGGCTATCATACAATAGTTTTTCTTCATGTTTAAATGGACTCTTATTTTCAAAACCGAAGAAAAATCAGAGACTTCAAGAAATAAAAAGCTTTTATGAAGATTTTGACCTTTTAGAGAACAATTCGGTTAAAAAAGACAGAGTTTGGAGAAAGTAGTAAAAACAGCAATGTGCATAATATGTACTTACATTTAGAAGAGGCTGAAGTTTGTAGCTGCTGAATCCTCCATATCCGAGGTTTGAAAGGAGTTCTGGAGAAAAGCGGTTAAACAGTCCACCCCAGCCCTGGCACACCCCAGCGAAGAATAAGGTTATCGACAAAGTCCACAGCAATGATTTCATCTTGTGTTATCTGTGTGTAATAAGAAGAATTGTTATGATTACAGTTATTACCATTACTGTATATAAGTATCAAGCAAGGTACAAGTCAAGAAAACCACAAAGCCGCCATTACCACCAAAACACGAAGCTATACACATACATTCGACGATGATTTTAACTTTTACCTTTTCATGCTTTTTACTGTAAGAAAAAAACAAAAGTAGTAAGGAAGTGCAGATATGTACATTATATTTTATTTTATTTCAAAGCGCAACTCTGGCAAAAGCTTTTCAAAACGGTCCTTTCTTTTGTTTTGTTTGAATGTATGTATATTGTATATGTACACAGTCAACTATAGATGTTTTATTAAAAAAATATTCCCTCGGCTCTTTCTCCTCAACTCGCCAGGTATACTAATTAAACTTTATGACCTATTCTTTGTTTTCTTGTGTACATGAAAGTAGAGTCGAAGAGACGAAGGCGGAAGGGAAAGGGAAAGGGAGAGAAAGAGAGATAGAGAAAGAATACAAAACAAGAAGATACATAATAAAGATAAAGATAGAGGTAGGCCAAGGAACAAGGAAAATTATATTGAATTGTTTCGTTCATTTCACTTCATTTCATTCCCTATTTGGTAATAACAGGGAATACATGCATGTGAAAATTATTACGTAGTTTCTCGAGCATTTCTCCATAGTTTCACTTTCTATGCACTTTCTTCCATAATAATATAATATTTTTCATCTCAGTTAAGAGTTTCCCTCACTTTCCTTCTTTTACTATTTTGCACACCAAAGAAAAATGCAGATAGTGATATAATGTGATGAAAATGGAACAGACCAACAGACACACAGAAGGATGAGAATGATTGGAATGGTTAAAGGGAAGACAAGGTGGAGCAAGAGCATTTGCCCTCATAACTAATTAATGAGCTAGCCTCTTTTCGCTCTCTATTCCATTCTCTTTTTATACACAATGGGTAAAAGCTTCCAACTTTTGCATTAGTTATCATTGCGGCCTATTAGCATCAATGATGCTCCCTCAAGCTCCCTATATTTCTCTCTTTTGCTCTCTCCTTGGTTATTTTCTTTGTTCATCCTCTACATTTTTCCTCATCCTCCTCATCTAGTTTCCTGGGGTTCACCTCAAGTGTACATAATAAACTCGGACTAGCTTTTCATTCCGCTCCTCATTTGCATATAGAGAACACAACAACTATCTACTTCATCACCATCATTTATTAGACGCCCTTTCACTTTTTTCCCGGTTTTCTTATTCTTTACGTATTATACAAATATTATGCAGTCCTCTCCACCCACATGTACCGAAACTTTTAAACTATTTTTAAAAACAAAGATTTAAAAAATGGTACTTTTTAAGTATAAAACTTTTCGCTCTTTATGTTTTTGCTGTGTTCGTCACTTCAAACAGAAACTTTGAGCCCTATTCCAAGCTTTCTGCAATAAAATTAGCAGCATGATCAGTTTTAAAGGTTTTTAAAGATTTTTGAACTAGCTTAAAGTAAATTAACAAAGGTTGCTAAAAACATGAATCGGCAAACAACGGGTAAAAGTTTCATAGAAGCTTTTAAAAACAATAAAAAGGTCAAAATACATGCAACTTTATTTGCTAGAAATTCTCAAAGCGTTTCATAAAATGTTGTTAAAGGTTAATAAAGAGATACCAACGCACAAAATACTTATTCGATTGTATTAGTTGACATTGCGTTAATTTTATTGATCAACAGAATATTATGAAGGTCATAAAAGTAAAATGAACAACGAACACGTGGAGTTTTTATTTTATTTGAAAGACAAAAAAGTAGTACACTGTACACATAATATAATAATATAATAAAAAGTACAAAGCTTTTACTATAATGACAGGAGTGCAAACAGTTGGAAGATAAATGAACGTAATACTTTGGGAGGAAATTAAGTGTACCTTTTACTACATTACAACATAATATAATGCTTGAACTTGGGGGCTAGTAATATAAAAATGAATTCTTTTGAGACTTACGTGTTATTAAAGGATCCTTGAACTCAAAGTTTCCAAGTTTGTTTTGAAGATAGCTAGAAGAGAGAGCTTCTTTCTTGAAAGTTTACACAGAATTGAAGATAATAATCTTGTATTTTATCGTGATACAACAATAATTTGTATGCTCCAAGTCACAACCAAGAAGGAGGTAAAAATTCAATATTTATCAGTATGGATCAAAAAATTACACGTGATATAATAAATCGTCTAGACACTTGATTGACTAGACTTATTAAGACTTGAACTTGGTTAGGATTTAAATATTAAAATTGAAATTTTGGAAACGGGTTTGTGCGCTGTTTTCGATGAGTTTTAGTACAAGAATCAGTATAATAGAACTTTAAAAATTCACTTGTTTTGTTTTACAAATATTGAAATATTAAATTTGACAATATAAAGTGATATTTTGTTTGATATGATGACGTTATAATACGATATGTCTTGATTTGATATGTATTTTTTTTCCTTTCTTTCCTCAACTTACTGGACGATTTTCAGCTTCAGCTCGATTTAAACTGTTCACAAGTAAATACAATAATATTAATTTTTTACTTTATTTTACTTTATACTGGAATATTTTGTTACGTTTTTGAATTTTAAAAATCCGCGAGTAAATATCAACTGCTGATCTTGATATAGTAATAGAAAATAAGTTTTCTCCGTTATTTGATATGAATAAAAATTATTTCAATAAGAGTATAATATTTTTGCGTTGTATCTTCTTTCACTGCAAAGATTCTTCTGAAACGTATAATATTATATTTGAAATTGTTTCAATACTCAAGAGCACGAACAGTTTTTTTCTTGAACTTTCTTTCCTTTTCTAGAGACTACGTCTCGTCTCGTTGAGTGATAACGTTTTACTGCAGTTTTCAAGCCTTCTTGCTCGCCTTTTTCCTGGGTTCGACTTTGAGGATCTTTCCTATATACCGCTGGAGCTGGAACTACTACTACGACTTTCTATGCATTATAGTAGTATGCACATACATATCCAGCGCTGGAGAGCTGGATTCTATGCGAAATGGAGAAAGTAGATACATGAGTCTGGCGCTGGTTCCCCAAGCTCTACTTTTTACTTGTATAATATACATACAGTTCTACTTCTCGTCTCCCGTCCTTTCGCATTTCGCTTCATTCCAGTCAAGCCTTGGAACAAAACACAGTGCAGCTTACAGCTCCAGGTAGACATACAGACATATACATAATAAGTATAAGCAAAACATGTCGTGCATAAGTACAACATAATATGTATTATCGTTGATATGCTGTCACTTATACGTTGTAGAATACAAAACTCTAGTATTGAGTATTCTCTTTGCAAGCTTAAAGTATTATATAATATTATATACAAATATGTAGGTATGTACGTATGCATGGAGGAAGATGCTCGTCTTGTCTGTCTCTGTCTCTGGCACTACATATTCCTACCTCTGTTTTAGCTCTGTCTCTCCTTGCTCCGTGTATTTTATCCAAGTTTGGAGTTGAAGTTGAAGTTTTTGGAATTGGAATGGGTGTTGGATAGGCTGCGAAATGGAATGGGATGAATGGCGGTAGAGAAAATGTAGGGCTCTTCGTGTGCAGAATAATGTTATCGTGTCTCGTTCAATGTAAACTGTGTATAAAACTAAACAGTAATACTTTCTTGTATGTATGTATACAGAACAAGAACAAGAATGAGAACTGGAACGGGAACAGGAGGACCGGGAACTGAATATCTTCAAAGCTCATCCAAGTCCAAGTCGTAGTTGCAGTTGTAGTTGTATAGTCGTAGTCTCATTTTCCATGTAGTTTACAAGTTTAAATGTCCATGGCGATCGACATGAGGGATAAAATAAAAATTGTCTTGTATGCTCCGCCTGTCCTCTATTATTGTATGTATGTATACATAATACTGCTATTTTCTCGCCCTTTTCTTTAAACGAAGACTAAATTTGAGAAGAAATCGGATTCAGAACCTCATTACCCATGCAAAAGTCATGTTCCCATGTGAGTGTGATACACAAGTATATATATTTAGGAGTTTGAATGCAAATCCGAATGAAAGCCGAATACCCTGGAGTTTTTGTGCGACAAATAAACAAAATATGGGGATGTACATTTTTATTTACAATTAAGTAGGATTTGGAGAGTAACAGTTTAACGTAAAATATGCGTACGCTGCCTAATGTTCTCATTGACACTCATTATTTTCTCGATGGCAAATTTTATTCCGCTTTTATGTATGTATGTATGTTCTTTGATCGTATATTTTTGAATTTGAGTGTAGATTGTAGATTATGTACAATGTATGTATGTAGATGATCTATGCATAATAGGATGGGAGAAAGTATGCTACGTGCTATATTGTGTGCTTATTGTTAGAAAAGTTTTTGAAAAGGAAATGTATTACATAATATTGTTGTATACAAAAAATATGAGGAAGCTAGGTGTTGTATATTGTGCAAAATGTGTATAACTGTGTCATATCATATATATAATATATACACGTGAAAAGGATGGCAGGAGTAGCACAGGAAAAAAGGTATAGAGCGAGCGAGAGAGAGAGTGGGGCCATAGAGAAAGAGAAAACGTACTTATACTTGTACACTGTACACTATACATTATACATAGAGCGCATATTATAGAGAAAGCGCTAGGTTTAGTTTGGTTTGGTTTGGCTTGAGTTTGGAGCTGGATAGGAAAATCGATGCTGATTCCTCTCGCCCACGAACTTAGACGAAGAAATATTCTTTGCGCACTGCCCAACTTTCTCCCCATTCGTTGACTCAGTCCGTCTTTGTATTTTGTACTCCTCGCGGCAAAACTATTTGATCCTCCACAACTATTTCAATTCCCACAGCTTAATCAGCTTTCTCTCTCACTCACTCACTCTCACTCTCTCCTTCTCACTTTCGCTCCTTTCTCCGGCGACTTATTTCCGAGGATCTGCATGGCTCTGGTTCTGACAATTTGCAATTTCACTGGTTTCACTGGGGCAAAAGTTGTTCTCACTCCCTCATCTTTCTCTTCTCTCTCTCTCACTTTGGTTTTGTTTTGTGATGTAATGTAGGCGAGCTTGCGATTTTGTATGATGTGTAGGTATGACTTGTATCCATCCATATTCAAAATGTATAAATCTATAAGCCTACATATGCTCATTTCTCTAATGGAAAACGAACCCAATCTCTGTAATCTCCCCTCGAGTATTATTTGGAGTAATAACACAATGTCTTAGAAAAGTATATCGTTTCAAGTGTAAGCAATAAATATATGAATATGTGTTCTTATGTATCACACCACACGTAATGTATCATGTATTATGAATACCTGAGAGTTAAAAATACCTTGAAAACTCGTGTGCAATTCTTTAGATATTAAATCATGATGCTCTTTTCAGGCTCTCGTCTTTTTAAATAAGGTAAAATCTAGGCCTATTTTAAGCCTTTTAAATGTCAACTTTATTTCTGGACGAGTTAATACAAAGAGGTAGAGATAATTGAAATGAGATATTGTTGCGTTCTCTCGTCAGCAAATTTCAAGTTATTTATTTGTGTAGTACAAAATTGTAATTATTGTTAAGTGATTCATATATTTGTCGTTTCCTGCTGTTTTTACGTTTAAGCTTCTGCGGATGTCTGTATGGCTCACTAGATGTGATGAAAGGATGAAATAACATTTTATATTTATCGATGAATGGATATTATGTTTAGAAGAAAAAACATGGGTTGAAGTCAGACTTTAAGTGCGACGAAAATAGTAAAGGAAAACATAGTTTTTTAAACGTATGTATTATTCTGTTTTCCAAATTTTTCCAGAAATTGCTAAGGATTGAAAGAACTTTTGAATGCACCTTGTACATTGTACATGTATAACTTTAAAAGAAATAAAAATAAACCCCAAAACACGAGAAAAATGAAACGAGATGTGAGTGTGAGAGGAGCAATGGAGCAAAATATCTCCGTAAATGTCTCGTCGCATGCCTGTAGAGTAAAAGCAAATGTTCATATGTAAGTATACATGCATGTATCATCAACTATCTTGTAGGATTGTACAATGTACAAACTACAAACTACACTACACGCTCATTACCCAGCGAGAGACGATCGATCGACTCATCATAATTGGGTTGACATCATATACAATTTTCTTTTACATCACTTTTCTCTCTGTTCCCCCGTCGTCATCTGCTTCATCGTCTTCTTCTTCTCGGCCTCCGCATATTTTCTACAATATTTGCTTGCTCTTTTCTCGTCTACACCCAAGTCTCGAACCATCATCATCATCATTATCTCTCTTCGCAGTTCCTGCAATTTCATCATCAAATGGATGTTGAGCTTCTTTCTCTCTTCTCTCTCTCTCTCTCCCTGTCTCTCTATTTGTAAAATGTATTTAATGTAGTTATACTTTAGAGCCTCAAGTCCCGCACTGAATTCATCATCTTTGAATGTGTCGCAATCGCAATGGGCTCCCACTCCCAGAGGGGCTAAATCTGCAACAAACCAGTTGGTTTTTCTTATTTTTCATTTATTACCAGTTACAGTCCAGCTTAGGCGGTGCAAACAAGACCATTTAATCTAGTTTAAAGCTGTTTTGGTTGTTATATTGTTTTTGATGTCATTCAACAATAGAAAGCTCCCATCAATACATAATAGTTGTGATGTAAAATTTAATGTCCCCCATCTTTCAATTTTCTATGTACTTACGTCATATAAGCTGTATAATTACATACGTTGTTATCATTAATCCTGGTATGTATACCTTCTGTATGTATGTACTTGTGATGCTTCAACAATGGTACAGAACTAGAATTGATTGAATATTTAGTTAGTTTAAACTTCATTGCAATAAATTAATTTAGAGCTCCGGTAGCTATGTATCGTGTATATAGTGTATACATAATGATAATCATAAAAACACATATTATTAAGGTATTCATACATAAATTTTGTATTTCATAGAAAGTACACATGTATCTGTATATTATAATAAAGACAGGTAAAGCTAAAGGACAAAGGGCAGACTTTTTGAAAAGGAAAAAGGGTTAAGAATAACATGGATTTGTCCATCTCAATTGTCAACAGTGACGGAACGTTGAGGACCAGCAAGTTTGCTCAGCTGTAAATTTGTGCGAGCAAATTTGCTTTGAAATAAAGCGAGGAAATCCAGTTTGACCTGGTTGAGGTTCCAGACGGATTAAACCAATAACCAATATCATTATCACTGGGACAAAAACAAAGGAGAGTTATTTTGTGTGCAGCCACAATCACAGCCACAGAATAATTTAATGAGTAATTTATGCATGTAGAACAGAAACTGGATATTTACATAATATGTACAATGTAGACAGAGTGTTTCCCCTTGTTTGTTTACAAGGAAGAATCTCAACTCACGTTTTATGCATAATCGAAATTGCAACTCTATCCGTAACTACATATTATATTATATTAATGTACAATGTACATACATACTGTTACAGTAAAGTTGAAAAAGTGTTCCAAGAACTCGAAAATTCGATAAGCAACAACAACAGTAACCATATCCTGAAATTCTAACTCAATGGTAATTAAATAGAGTTACAACTGGCGTCGTATTCCGGATTGTATAAAATATAAAATATACACTTTGATAGATAGATAGAGGCTTTATTCACGTGTTAATAAGACAGTTGCATATTTGTGTATATTTATTAGAAGCAGTTCCACCTCGAAATTTTCAAAAATAAATAGACAGAAAATTCTGTAATCATAATACATGCATTATTAAAAACGTGCCTTTAACACAACCATGTCAATTTATTTGTTTTTTTCCAATAAAAACGCCGTCTAAAACTTAGTATTTACATCAATAATGCTTCCGCTTTAAGCCCATATTTAGTTCATTTATAACCCTCCTTATGACTTATGACATCCACACGTGATCAAACATCAAACAATACGTACATAAATAAATAGTCTGACTGGAACAAATATCATGGAATAAAATTACACACATGGCTTTATCGTATTTGTGTGTGTATAGTGTATATTGTTTATTAGTTATTAGGATTAAATTCCCAGAGTAGTCTCTTAGAAAAAAAGTTAGCCACGAAATCTCATGAAACTTTGACACTATTTCTGTCCAAAATCCTATCAACTCTTTGATGAAATTTCGATGTGATTTTGATGAAATATCATGAAAATCTTAGCAAAAATTGTCAATCTTGTTAAACCTCGTCGAATTTTCAAGAGATTTCATACGATTTTTTTTCTAAGGGTTACGTTTTACGTTGTATTTATATTTTAGGCGGACCAAAATACATTCGACACACTATATCATCCAGCCCAATAACTCTAATAATAATCATGAAAGCATCCGTTATACTTACAATAATAATACAGGATAGATTTGGGTCGAATCAAGTCAAAGAACTATGAGTCAAACAAATTGGTAATAAGAATAATTATTATCATCGTCATACTACATCCTCAATCTCCATGATGTACCAATTAATTGAATTTAAATCTAAACAATGAGCTTCAGTGAATGGTATAAACAGTGTAGTATGATATACGTAATACGTATGTCAGGTATAAATGCCTTGATTCACTTTGATAGAAAAAGGTAACAATTGAATTGACATGAACAACGGATGGCAATCAATTGATATTTGAATTCCAACGAAACTAGTCACTTTTGAAACTGTTTTGAGTTCAGTGTATGTATTTATAGTTAAAATACATTTTGTATATTGTACACTGTACATCTCGTGATAAAAAGGAAATTTCTGCTTGATATTTCAATTATTTAGAACGGAACTGTGTCATCTATGTAAATATAATTTAGTAACACTGGTAGAATCTGCACACATAACACATAAGATATAGGATAATACACCTGTTAGCATATAGTATGTATTTATTAATACGTACGGCTGCAGATGTGCTAATACATAATAAGTAATACACAGAAACTAGACACAAGAAGGTAAACACCCAGTTGATTTTCCCCAGTGAAACTTTGAAATAGTTAGCAACATAGTACCTATATAAATATTATATACTTTATATGTAAGTACTCATGCTTTCCCCTTCTTGTCCAACTTCAGCAATCGAGAGCAAAGGCATTGCATAATTCATAACATGTAGCATATATATAAGTAAGTCCAAGGCTAGTATAATACAAAGTAATAATATGACAATAA
>JAQIVE010001508.1:0-24534 GCA_034698285.1 Sminthurinus bimaculatus | reverse complement strand
TCCGAAATTTTACTCTTTTTTGACAAATACCAGCCCAGGACGGAGTCCCTGAGGAAAAACATGACTGCCTGAGAACACTAGCTCCGATCAGCTCGGGTATAATTTTTATTTTAAGACCTATAACTAGTGTATTATCCCTGATGAGTTCAGTTCCTTGGTGCTGTGCATTTAGAAATTATCGTCAGAGTCGCAACGGATAGCAGTTTCTCAAACAAGTACCGTGTCAAGTGAAATTTTTCTCATTTAGTATTTGACCTCGTGTCAAGCCGAACGGTAACCGTTTTAAATTATTTTTTGTGTGTTGTATCCTAACATTGTACACTACTACTGTGTGCAATATTAAGGGCCTACAATAAAAACCTTAGGAGATAGTAACAAAAACGTCTGTAACCGAACTTTTTACTCACCCTGTATATTGTATTGTATTGTATTAATGCTATTTGTCCACATGAGACAACAATAATAATGGTAATTATTATTTATTATTATTACTTCTTATTGTTTGCTTCTTTATAACGAATTAATCGAGACTCCCATTTTCTCTTCATGCCAACTGAATAATACATCTAACTGTAGGTAACTTTGAGCTACTTTTTAGACATGTTTACTTTTTACTTGCATACATACATATGTACATGCAAACTACAAACATACTTTGTATGTACTTAAGTACGATTGGCAATAGAAAATTGAGGGAAGCGTGTAAGTACAGTATAAATACTTACAAGTGTATCTATACAAATAAGCAAATACGAAATCGTCCTTATACTCCTTCTTTTTTCTGAAGGTAAAGACAAATTTTATCAGGCTTTATTCGACACAATTCAACGGTTCAGATTGTTTAATTCCTAATTTAAAAATGAATCTTTAAAATTCGGCTTAGCCGAACTATGTAGAAGAATTCTAACGGTAGTAGACTGATTATTTATGTATATCATTCATGCATCATTACATGCCTCAAGTTTCCCTTTTGTGAGATACAAAAGTACAGGACGTACATGGAAAAAAACTTTCAGACAGTGATTTGAGGATATGCATAATATACAAATACGTGGTGATGGAAAAGCGTCTGGCGATGGCATTGTACATTGTACATACATAAAGAACTCTAGAAGTATTTATTTACAGTCTGTCATGCGAGTTGACGGAAAAGGAAAAGTAAATTGACATCGATACGGAAACTGATGTTATGGATATGACAAGGAGACTTTTAGGGCACAATAAGTACAAGACAAACGATGACGTATCATGAATCATGAATTGAGAATGTCATGTATACATATATACTCTGTACTCTGTACTCTGTACATATATTGTAGAAAAGATATTAAATGTACCCAGAACCTACGTAGTAAAGTCTACCCGTGTACATTGTACATTGTACATAGATAGCACCAGAAAAAGGAAAAGAAAAGAAACGAGAAAAATGCTCCAATTTGATAATAATTATTTCTTCTATGTACGTACAATATTGTACAACTACTCGTATAACTTATTGTCATCACGAATATATTATATTATGAGTAGATATGATTATGTTGAACGCCTTCCTCGTGTGTCTCTATGACTTTGTTTTTCTCTTCTCACTATAATATACGGATACGATGCCTTCTTCTTTGGAGAAGAGCAAGAAGACATGCGATGCAAAATGTTGTTGATGGTCTAATAGAAATAGAATATATATATTATCTGTAAACTACTCACAGTTTTGACTTACTTTCCTCAACTCAACTTGCCTTCTTCCTATGGAATAGAATATTTAATGTTACAATGCATAATATTGAGTATAGTGACTCGTTATATAGTATAAATACATACAGATATACTCTGTAATGCGCTGTCCATTTACATACACTCATACATATACTACAGACAGTAGACAACACATTCACGTCAAATATAAATGAGGAAATGTAATGGAGAAAGTATTTTCTCTCTAGCGAAAATGAAAGTTGCACCGGCTAGCTAGAACAAAGTACGTAAAAGCCAAAACCAAAGCCAACAAAACTCAGCGGCTCACTTTGCCTCATATTCTGTATTTTTATAGTACTACTTACTGACAGTTTACACTCACTATCACTCATATTACTTACTTACTCGAATGTATTTTTTGTCTCGTAAAGACAGAGAGGTTTGCACATAGATGTATGTAGAAATGCCTCGTGGGTATTCGTATTGTTATTGTGTTTTGCATTGCAACAGTCAATCATCTAAAAAGGAAATGTATCAAGCAAATTGAAAGTTGCCAACAGTATTGTATTTCCACCTGGTTGCTGAATTACTGTCATCGTCTATGTAATTAGCACAAGCACGAGGCGCTTCATTTTATTTTTGATACTATACGTAGTGTCCAGTCGAAGAAACTCAAAAGGTACAAAAAAAGGAACCTAGATACACATGTCATATTATTACGATGATGATTATAGCGCTGTAAAAATGACAATCTTTTTTTAATTTTAGCAACTCTCGAGCCTCCAGTATGAAAAGTATAAAGTAAACAAATACTGCGAGCAACTGTAGCAAAATCGGCAGCATACATACATACCTAACAAGCATAAGTATATTTAGTTAGTTTACACACCGTATTTTGCAATAACACAGCGGTCAGTGTATGTAGTATGTAGTAAACGTACCTAAATGCTATTGCTATTACAAGGGCCAAGTGCGCGGACACAATAATATTTCCTTTACTCTCTCCTTCTTCGACTATGCAGTAGTGGAAATTAGACAAATACGCCAACCAGAGGATAACGATAACGAGTAATAGCACACCAAGAAAATAACTGTAGATATTATCTATACATGAAGGGCGATGGAAATAAAAATAAAACATAAAAGCGGAACAAGTAAAAGTACTACATACTATTATAATAACATGTAGTCATACATATAGCTCTAGGTGGACAATGCATGGAGAAAGGTAGAGAAAGAGATACTTGAAGAGAAAATAAAGCAAAAATGACAAAGTTTGAGCGCTCATTCAACTTTAAGTTGAGTCGCTCATCGCCACAGCTCCCACTCGCTTCTATAGTATTCACACAATAAATACGCAGCGGTATAGCCGCAATAGACAGGAACACTGCTTTGGCTACCATGCATATTTATACAGAGAGACAAAGACAAATGCCCATTAAAATCCTGTAATATACACACATATACATATACAACCAAACGACACTTGGCGATCCACGTCATATTCATAGTCGCTTAGGTAACATGAACATTTCTCGAGTATTTTGCTCCTCTTGTCCTGTTCCTAGTGGACATAATAGCTCGAGCTCCAAGTCCAAAAGTGACGGACCTATAATATGCACGTACATTTATATGTACATATTCATATTCAATTGAAACATATCTAGATACTATAGATACCTGCACATTTACACGGGCACAGAATGACAATGGCTGGAGAAAGTCCAAGTTTATGTATTGTAGTGTATTTTAGATAGATATGAGGATAACGAGTAATAGACACTACTCTATAAATATTAGGACTGTATGCATGTATCTACTATCTATCTATGTTATGGACTTTTGGCTCCCATCACTCTATAAAATACATCCTAATAAATTGCTCTTTTTACCGTACATATTTATGTATGTATGAGAATATGAGCCAGAAATGATAGGACTTTGATATAATGTATGAAGTTGAAGTGTATTACATATTATATTGTAGGTTGTGTACGAATATGAATGCACACACACATACACCCAAGTCGTGTAACTGGAGTATCTAAATACATCTACACAAAGTAAAGAAGAAGAAGAGAAAAGGGGTGGACAATTGACAACCAAATCGAAATCGACTTTTTCCCTTTAAATCCTCTTCAATATTCATCAGCAGCATGCCATACCATCAGCCACAGGCCACAGTTATTGGGGCCGAAAACATGTACACACACATAATACTCCTAACGATATGTATGTAACACGTAGACATTAGCAGCAATTGGGAAATCCGAGCTCATGTACAGTATAGTACGTTCATATGTACATAGCATCGGTATATTATGCATGTGTACGAGAACTACATGAAAAACGAGCATATACAGACTATACAGACAAATACCCATACATATATGTACAACCACTACTAACACTAACATGTTACGTATTCAATTGACAGTCACAAACCATACCACTACAACTAGCTGCTTTCTCCGCCTATGCTATGCACAGTGCACACTCAACAGTCAGCTCGGTTCCGTTTGTACTATACTACACAGTGTTCAGTTTTCACCTTCATCAATACTTAAATACGTCAGTATTTATCTTATTATATTATTATTATGTGAGATACATTTCGAAATTCACACACCTCCGTTTTTTATCACATTAACTGTACTGATTTATGTAGATAAATAATTTTAATTAACATTTATTTTCTTCTGTATGTACTGTGCAAAAATTTAGTGAATTACTTAGAAATACTGTATTTTTATCTTGATCAAGCTGTATCATAGATTAGAATCCTTCATATTTTAACACGAAGACCAAAGCGAAATTTTTACTTCGTTTATGCAAGTCTTCTTACATATGTATCTGTTTCAACACGGAGAAAGCACAGGAGGCAGACGATGAACCCAGAGTGAAACAAAAACAAAGTATCCACTATGTGTATACTACCTTTAACCAGACATCGACATAACATTGTGAAATTCAAGACACACGATACAACATGAATTACACCGAAAATCAAAGAGATATCTACAAGAAAATACTGAGGCTATCCTTACACGATTATGAAGATTATTACACTAGAAATTGGAAAAGGATTCTTCTGGTGAAAACGGTTTCTTCTCTCCCCAACTTTTCTCCTGTTTTTCATTTTTACTAACTTCTTTTCTTCAGTCTTGTTGGTCAAATGGTCAACAACCAACCAACTCTAAAAAAAATTAATTATTTTATACAATCAACAAGGAATTTCTCACTTCCTCTCTTACATTGGCTTTCTCTGCATGTACATATGTGAGTGAGAATACATTCAAATTTTCTTATGTTGAGGAAAAAGAAGGGGAGAAAAGGGAATCGAAATCGACGAAACCAAATGGAGAACCTAAACAAAAACAACGAATCTAAATTTAATTCTAATGATCAGCACCAGGCCTCAAGTTCGGGCTCATTTTCTAATAAGCACAATAATAATAATCTAGTATCATCAACAAGTTCATCCGCCTTTTCGAATTCGCCAAATTCGAGTCAAACCTTAAAAATTGAGGATGACGGTGGAGGAGGGAATAATGACGATGAAGAGGACCATGACAGTGTTAGTGATCCCATAATAGTTTCACCTTTTAGTGATCCGGACGAAACTGCATTTGTCAAAGTGCTACCGACAACTAATACTACAACTAATGCTGTCAACAGTGATACTAATATTAAGCAGAGTAAAACTAGTACCAATAAACACATGAAAAACATGAAAAATCACAAAAATAACAGTAATTCGATCCTTTCGCGACGTCGATCGAGTCTCAGCGTGGACTTGGAGGTTGGATTTGCAACGACTGCTACTACTAATACAATTCAACAAAGCCAAGGTTCCCTATTCTATCCCCATTCATCTACCTCGACCACGACCAGTCAACAATTTGTCTATGACGATGACTTTTACCCGGATTCCGAAGACGAAGGGGTTTTCCTTACCGCCAGCAATAATTCATCCTCGACCCACAACAATGTTCATGACAACAGTCATTCTATCTCTACAAATAATACAAAAGACAATAATGACATTGACACAGACACGGATTTTATACTGTCATCCCCCTCTCCCTATTTAATACAGACTGCAAAAACAGAGGAGTACGAACAAATTCAACCTTCGTCGAATCTTAGACGTGGGACTCCGATTCCGCCCCGACTCAATAACCACGGCCACAATCCTCATCAAAATGTGCATTCATCAATGTCATTGTTATCCATGACAACCAACAATGCCATTACAGTCGCTCCCTCCAGAAACCAGATATTGGAACCCAATGTCTTTGACACTGGAGGGATTCCAAGGCACAAGAGACACAAGGATAATGGACAAAAGCATCGGAGTAATCATCATGGTGGGCGACGAAGCAAAACTCCAGAACCTCAACAGTCAACTCCACATCCACAATATGGATACACTCACAACTTTTACTATAATCCCACAACTAACAATACGAATCATCGGAGGAAACACAATGACAAAACACCAGGGGAGGAGGACAATCTTCAATCCGTGCTCAATCGACTCGACTATCGAATCACTAAAAAGTTTGGAGATTGGAGCAACATGGACGACGATAGAAACTTTGAGTATCGAAGCATTGGGCTCGTCAATAATAAATATGGTGGTCATCCGCATCAACCTCAAAGGAAGAAGATGACCAATCCCTTTTTCGGGGGAGAAGCGGAACTCCTACGGCATTCATCCCTTGATATGGATGACCTTGGCGGAGAAGGAATGGGAATGGGGCCTTATAACAGTAATAGTCGTCATAGCAATAATAGTCATGAATCGTCCTCGAACGTCACCCTACCTCCACTAATTAAAACTTATCACGCCGTCCTCCGTTCCAGCAAAGGAAAACTACACGACAAATCCAAAAAAATTGCCATGTCTAGAGATAATAACGATCCAAACTCCATTCTAAGTAGAGCTAAACAAACCCTCAACGGACTATGATATGATATACGACGAGCTACGAAAGGAAAGAAAAAACTGTTTGAGATACAATGTTTTCTAAAATCATAAAAAATATTCATATGACTTATATGACCTGACTTTAGTTTTTACGGGTGTTTTTCGATAATTACTAAACCATTATTACGTTTTAATAATAAGTACCTTGGAAAAGAAAAGAAATACCTGAATAAAATCAATAAAATAAAATATATAACTGTGACAGACTTCATGATTGATGATAATATTGTAAACTCGGTACCTACACGTGAAAGAATACATACATACACAGATACAAAAGATGTGAAAATTATTTTTCGAAATTCCAAATTTTAACATGAAAATATGTAATAAAATTCGTTAATAAGCCTACACAATAAGAAAATTAAATAAAAAATGTGCATTGTGTTTGCATTTGTATTAATTATTCCTGCGTTGTGCTCTACTTTCCATTTTTTGATAGGTTCAGGCCAGGGATTGAAATTACGGAGGAAATAATTACATCTAACTTTTTAATTTTTTCAATGATAAAAACTTAAAACTTTTATGCTGCGTGGAAATTATATTGGTTTTAAATAGGCACATTATTTCCGCGAAAACATTTTTTCCAAAAATTTTATTCAATTTTAATCAAAATTGAATGAGCATAAGTTTCTGTGGATTATTTACAATTCGTAACATGCAGGTTTATTTGTGTTATAAGCTAGGTATATCATAATCGTAACAATTAACAATAGTACCTGAAGTAATATTGATAATAATAGTAGGAATAGTAATAAAGTTATAATAATAGTAACGAGGATGAATCATTCATATTCACCTTAGAGTATTTATGACACATAATCTTTTAAATACTCCAAGGCATTCATGTTCATGTTATAATTAAAAATCATACACAATATTAATAATTATTGTTGTTTAAATATATTGTTGATATAATATATTACCTATATTTGAAGTCAGTATGCAATTCATAATGCATATTAGTTTTAGTTTAGCATGCAGGATAAAACTTGTATCTTTTTTGTCTTATTTCAAATCAATATATTCGTCAGATTCAGGACTTATACAAGGTGTCGTATCCTCCATAATTTCCCCAACTGCATCCTCCTGAATTCCAATTCCAATTGGAACTTCTATGACAGTGTCTGAAGTCTCTGATGTATCTGTAGCTGTTCCTGACGCTGACGCGGACGTCGATGCTTCACTCTCCGGTGGTTGAAGAATATTGGAAGCAACAGTGTAAAATTCTTCATAAGGAAGGTCAAGGAACAATTCTTGAACAAATCTCCTAAGTGGCAATCTGACATTGTACCGGCTTAGAATCACGCAGAGTTCCGAGTACAAACACAGGTCATGAAAAGCTCGCGTAAACCGCTGTTTTAAACTGTACATAGTACAGAAGAAGTTTCAAAATTAAGAATTAAGTTTTACCCTTTACTTAGTTCATACACATAGGCCTTTTAATTTGTTTCTAATATGTTTTTACTCCAACAATTTAATTTAAATTTGTGAAAGTATGAAACATATTTTATACAAGGACATACCGTAAAAGTCCTTGTTCATGTGACTTTGCTCCAACACAACTAATCATGCTGGAAACAAGGCGAATAATCTCCTTCCGCAATAAATTTTTTCCGTGTGGACTATCTGGAATGATTTTTCGTTTATCATTTGACTCTAAACTGCTACCACTGAGAACTGAACCGATCGAAACCATGGAATTACGATTCATCGAATTTCGATGGCCGTCATTGGGAACCGTCAATTGTAGTGTCTCCATACTTTTGAGCTCCTCGTCTAGACATTCATTAAAAGCGTTAATAGTTTAAGGTTTAATATGCACGACATGTTTTATTATCAACATCTCAATTCCCAAACGAAAATATATGCTGTTGCATAATATAAATAATATATTAATAAAGAATGATTACGTACCTCCAAAATGAATATTGAGGGTTTTATTTTCTCGCAGCCTCAAACATCCCAAGCAAGTTGAAGGTGTGTGAAATTCGAAAGCGTCATCATTACCTCCTTCACTATTATGTTTAGTATGACTATCAAATCCAACACCCAAACGAGAATTACATGCGTCAAAGTCTGCATCTAAAAAAACAAATTCAGAGGAAATGATTTTAATTTAATTTTAATTTTTTGAAAGTAAAACACTCTAGAGTATACTTCAATGAGTATATTTCAATGCTATACTATAGCATATGTAAAGGAAAATGTATATAAAATAGAAACATAACAATGATTAAAAAGCCGGCTATTACCAGATACAGCCCCTGATTCTTGGTTTGGAAAATCACTGTCAGATGTTAAAAAATAGCTGGCGCTGCCACTTCCGCTACTATCCCCTCCTGATAGGAAAATCATACTAAATTCCTTTGGAAGAACCAGTCCCATATAGCAAGGTCCACGTGTCTCAGCTTCAGGCCTCGTTCTAAATGAAGGTGTGGATAGAGATGTCATGGAGGAATTGACTCTGTGAAGTTTCGACTCGAACAGGTCTCTTGGCGAGAGCATAAAATGTCGATCTATGCTTCGATCTAAACTGCCAGCTTTCATCTCTCGAATTGAGCCCGTTCTTCGATGATGTGAAGATGAGGAGTGGTGGTGAAGATGATGAGGATGTGCAGGATAGATATCAGGATCAGATAGGATGGGCATACGGAAAATAGGCTTTCTAATCATACTACGGTATACATAGCTGGGTGAGCCTGAACCAAGTCGACCTCCTGGATCTGTCAGAGCTTGACTCGTATCTAAATGAAAAACAAACAGAAAGCAGACGACAAAAATTGAAATCCACCAATGAAAACCATGCATAGAAATTTTTAAATAGCATCCTCATTCCATTTTAAATAATTTGTGATTATTAAAATTCAATATTTGATTTCAATATGTACCTCTTGATGGCGGACTTAAATTAGACAGGGAAGGTGGATTAGATAAGATGGTTGTTGCAATCGAAGCAGAGCTTGGTATAGGGCTTAAAGTTTGAATATGGTCCATATGTTGATTTTGATTTTGAGCGAGTGATATTTTTCCTCCTCCCACAGTCGAAGAATCACAAGAACTCACCCCACTATCCGAACGAATAGTGTTACTATCGTTGACACTATCTGACCTACTTTTTCTACCCCTCATACTCCCTCCATTGCTTCCACTCAAGAGTCGATGGCTACTGCCTGTTGAAGTCCCCATTACACTCCTATTCCCCCTCAGACTTCCACCACCACTAGCACTACCATCTTCAGTGTATGTTCCACTAGAAGGGAGCAATCCTACTCTAGATGAAGATATTCCAAAAACAGATACTCCGCCAGCGCCACTCATCACGGAATCACTTTGACTTCTTTGGTGGATATGAGACGGAAATCTCTTGCCTACATTATTTTCACTGCTATTATCGTTATTATCATGATGATTCCCATCAAGTAATTCTCTACTTTTTCGAAGGCTGGAGCTAGCAGTAGTAGTAGTAGACATTTTATCATCATGTGAGTGTGATTGTTGTATATCATTCACAACTGGGATTCCAGTGTTATTGTGATTTATATTACTACCACCATTATTTATTACTCTCCCAAGGCTGTTATTCAACATTGTAGAATTCGTCATAGATGCGGAAGGAGCAGGAGGCGGAGTGGAATCATATGGCAGAATATTATTTGTAATATCTTCAAACATGAAGCATCGCATACTATCAACGTCTCCTTCCTCCATCAAAACGTCTCCTTCCATATTACTATAGGTGTCCGTCTTTGAGTTCATTGAG
The DNA here is from genome assembly GCA_034698285.1 of Sminthurinus bimaculatus. Classification (NCBI taxonomy): domain Eukaryota; kingdom Metazoa; phylum Arthropoda; class Collembola; order Symphypleona; family Katiannidae; genus Sminthurinus; species Sminthurinus bimaculatus. The sequence goes on along the minus strand of JAQIVE010001508.1, from coordinate 14,086 downwards.
GTCTTCTCGAGGAGATCCATTTCTAGGTCTACATCCAGCTCCGGAAACAAGGAGCTCTTATTATTAGGTCTAGAAAAATGATCCTGGAAAGAAAGGGACCAAATCGGATAAGTCTCAAAATGACTCCTTGGCATGGCATGCCAATTGTATTTACGAAGACTCTCTGCTCCTGGCTGAGTACAGGCAATGAGACACAGGCAATGAAATGCAGTGTGACGGACTGAAAGGATTTGACAGTTTTCTGCAAGTGAGACGAGGGTTGCTGTCACTCCAGCATCTTCAATTATCTGCAGCGCATCCACAGACGTGGCCAAATGGCCGAGGGCCCACATGGCAGCTTTCAATTCTCTCGTCTCCTCTGGAGTATCACATTTCTTAGCTACCACAATCTAAAAGGAATTTATAAAGTAAATGGTCAAACATGCTACTTTTTAAAGATTAATAAATCAAGATATTATAACATACAATAAATGAATTTGAGTAAATAAAAACCTCGACCAAGTTGTCTATATTTCCAATTTCAAGAAGAAGCTCCAGGCCAGGCTTATGCTGAGCTAATTGTCCGTACAAGTGTGGTGGAACGTAAATATCAACAAACTTTGATTGTTCTTGACTTCTACTACTGGCTCTCTCTGGATACTTTCCGTTCTCTCCTCTTCTTAATGTCGATACAGAGTCTCTAACTAAAACTTCAACCAACTCTACATACCTTTTGTTGAAACTTCGATGCCATTTTTCTACTTCACTATAAAAACATACAAAAGTCATTTTACCGGATTAGTGTTGCTATCCTTCAGTTTTAATGTAATTAATTGATTAATTATTTGCAATATATGTATATTATTATATGGAAAATCAAAATGTAATACCTTCTAAGGAAACCAGCTTCCAGTAAGAATTTATAACCAGAAGGTAGAGAGAGGAAACATATAAGTAAGAGAAGACCACGATCACCAAGGTGTGTCAACGTTGGTCGAAGAGCAATAAGAGATTCTAAGAACATCTGTACAAGCACAAATAAATAATCGGCATATGATATACGTGAGAAATTTACACAAAATAATTTTGATGACGTGTTACATTTACAGTATACATACAATGCCAGCAATTTATAGATATTATCTTTTACCTTATCATGAATAGCTTCTTCTAGAATATCTAGAGCAGTCAAAGAGATAGCACGATTTTTATCACCCAACTGATTAACCAAGAGTTCGATTCCCCACTTGCTAAAATCAGATAATTTGGCTCGAACGAGAACTCTAAGAAACTGTGTCGTATATAGTCGAGCACCATCAACCGTAGATAACATGGCTGTGCTCAAAATTCTTCGACAATATTCTTCTCCATAATAAAGACTTGACACAATCAGTTTGACATAGCACTCGTGTTGCATTTCCTTCACCAGGTCCAAAAGTCTCTTCAAAATCTCTTGCCTTTCAAGGATCTGTTTAATATTTCAAGAGCAATAGAATCAATAGAATGAATGCCATACATGTATTATTCTTTAATTCATAATTTTTTACAAATAATCATAGTACAATATTGCCTTAAAAAGTAATTTATATTTTTATAATTTTAAAAAATTACCTTTTTCCCATTATGACTTTGACTGAGTTTTCCCACAAATACAAAATACGTTTGTGACACTGTCGTCTCCAGTCTATGTACATACAACATATTTCCCACCATTACTAACATAATTTTCTACTACAATACAGTTGTTAATCCTTACATTATTTTTATATTACTAATAAGTTTAAATCAACGCAATCGCGTTGTATAAAATTATTTCCAAAATTATTGTAACAGGTACTTGGTAGTTAAGTGCGAAATCGAGCGAGATTTTGTTTTAAAATTAAAATTCAGCATGAAAAACTATTGATATAAATTATGACTTTTACCTATTTGGGCTCAGGAAGCATACATATGGGTTTTGGGTATGCTGAAGTAGTTCGTCTAAATGTATAGCTATATCAGCAAGAAGTTCTTCCAAGAGAATTGTTCCAGTAAAATTCTGTTAAGCACAAAAATTAACAAAAAATAAAATAATTACATTGGAAATAAAGCTCCTTATAAAAATATTTTATGTGCCCCAAAGAATTAAGAGCTTGTGTTCAATGAAATGGTAGTACCTCGGATTCATCAGCTAAAAATTCTACAAAGAACATCCTAGAATAAAACAATATTAAGTTTCATTATTTGCATAATAAAGTTGTATTCACATTGCATTTACAATACTTTTCACTTGAGTCACTTGAACTGAATTACAAGCGTCTTGACACAAACTTTTACATACCCTGTTTTGGCAAATAATTTCGATTGTCCTTTTCCCAGTTCCATACGAGCAAAAATATTGTTACTTGGCTTGAAAAAGTCCACAAGTCGTCGGAGAAAAGTACGCCAAGAGGAGTCATCAACCCTATAAGGAATAAAAATGTTTAAATTAAAAGTTTTTACCATTTTTTTATTTTGATGCTTCAATATCCAAGAATGGGAGTGCAAGTGCTTACCTTTTTAATGAACTCGGGGCCCACTAAAATAGACAAATACATACAAGAAAGAAAAACATTTCTATTACTTTTTGGCAACAATAAGACATTTATTTTAAGGTACAATAATAAAATTAAATGACAATGAAAGACGATATAAAAAAAATTAAAGCTAACCTTTATTAAAGTACAAATCAATTCCCACTGCCATGACAGGGGATCTTTGGAAGTCACCACACCAGTCTCTTTTAATAATTTACTAGGGTTACTCTCCATTTCTTTTTTAAGAACTCTTGACAGCTGAACTTGTCCCAGCCTGTCAATAAACTTGTCTGTATGCTTGGCACTGAACCCAGCAAAGTTGAGTTGAGTTTGAAGGCTATTACGGGTAAAAAGAGTACAATGTGTCATATTTATAATTGCAATTGAAATCATTACATTAATATTGCAATTGCAAGTAACTTTTTTTTAAATAAGAATATTATATGTACAATGTATAGTCATCAATCATATTTGCTATGCATCTACTTACAAGATAGAGTTTGGGCACGGAGGCCGAGATTTTATTTTTTGTAGGGAGCTGAGAACGCTGATAGCCTCCAAAGCTCTATGTTGTTTCAACTGAGTAGTAGCCGCTGAAGAGAATCGAGAATAGGAAGATCGAATGGTTGTGGACTCATTCATTGAATGCCGAATTAATGAAGGAATACATTGACTAGGATCAAAACATTCAACGGGGAGGTATTGATCGACTCTGGAAAAATAAAAACCAAACCAAACCTTCAGACATGAGAAATTACTTTAATTACTTATACCATAAATGGTACAAAAATAGATTTTTCACACATTGTACAAAAACATTTGTTTGGGTAAATTATGTTTTAAAGAGAAAAAATTTAAGACTTACAGGCTCAATAATTCTCCAAGTAAAACAGTGGCTCTGACACTGATGAAAGTATCACTTGTAACAATAACTTCTACCAGCGCGTCTAACAGTCCCCGGCGAGCAAAACAGTAGACTAATAAGGCTTTATGATTCGCTGTTATATTAGGCCTAGAATATGAACACGTACGAAAAATTAAGAACAAAAATCTCAAATCACATTTCTTACTCGTCATCATATTAGCAATTATAACAATTCAATCGGATGAAGAATGAAGTCACTTTTATCAACATTTTCATATGCTTACGTGTTGGCAGCTAAATGAGGAAGTACGACTGATGCTTCCCCCACAATGAAATCTTCTGATAACTGTTTTGTTTGGAAAAAAGATTTTTTGTCTTTGTTAGTTTGTACATAATATAAAGGATAACCAGATATCATATTAAACAAATTCTCAAAAACGACATTAAATTTATCATTACGCGTGTTTAATAATTCAACCAACTTACTTTCCACGAATCCTTGGGATATGAAGCATCCACTGCACAAAGGGCAACGGAAATTTCATCCGTCCACTGAGGAAACTTTAGGCCGATTATTTCACAAATTAGATCTAGAATTGTTCTCTATTGACAAATAATAGAATCGTGTTATTTGATTAACAGTTTTCAGTTTTTGTCCAAAAATAAAATCGTATAGGGATTAGTGCGCATGTAAAAATGGTCCATTTTTCTGAATGCGGCCTTCAGATAAAAAAAGGAGCATCTCGGAGTGTTAGTCACACTGGAGGAATTTGGGGTACAGTTGGGAAACTATATCAGTATACTCTGCTGCCATACGTCCCTGCCCTAGCTTTTTAACATGGCCAACGAAATCGGTTCACCGAAGATTTTCGGAAAACGGACGATTTTTACATACACGGGGATTAAAATTAGTTCCTCTCGTGATCTCACCCTTATTTCTAGTTGTTCAATATAAAGTGCATCGATAAGGGCTTGCAGTCCCGAGTTATGATTTTGGCAAAAATGAGCGATTCCACTCCAGCTACGTAGTACAGTACCAATAGCTACTTTGGCGCAACGGTAACCAATTTCTCTTTCGTCCAAATCTTTATCTGGATTCTCATATCCAGACAACTTGAAATGAAGGTCAGTGAGGGGGGCGACAAGAGTGTGTAGATTTATTCCAGCTGCGTTCCTTGTCCCTGGAGCATTGAGTAAATGAAGAAGACTCCCAAGAATGGCCTCCAAAACCATGGGACTCGATAATGGACATCCCAATATATTATGTAAGAGAACACGAACTCCTCCGTTCTCAATGAAGTGCATTGGATTCAAGATAGCTGTGGACAAGACATTTATTATAATATTTTATTTGCTCAAATATATACAAGTTTACGTGTAGGTACGTTATTTTAAATTAGTTTTTAATCTTGGATCATTGCATAGAATGTTTTTTATAAAAGATAAAACAAGCAACGCTTACCAAGTTGGCAGAGAATAGAAAGACTTCCACGATGAAGTTTATCATGTTCAATTAACCCATCAAATCCTATAGCTATTAGAGCTCTAGTCAAGGACGAGGAAAAATTTTGGGCTCCATTTTTTATTGATAAAATTCTGTTTGTATTAAAAAAAGACAGAACAAGGTATGTGATTAATGGTAAAACTATTTTCTCTTTGTTATCAATCGAAGATCATACATATTTACAAGAACCTCCAAGAAGTGAACAGCAACTGTATGATGTACCTTTGGCAAAATCGAGCGGCTTGCATTCTTTCTCCGCTATTATTGAGAACAACGTCTAGAGATCTTACGATCAGAAATGGAATCCCAGTTACGTTCATCGCCATCAAGTCAGTTTCATCCACCACTAAATATCGGAGAGCACGGAGTGCGGCCATCCGAACTACCGTCGCTTCGTGAACCAGGCATGTTCTTAAACTGTAAATAGGAAAATATACAAAATTTCCATGTTTACATTTGACAGTAAAAACCGTTAAAGACGATGCATTTTGAAGTACGATCATGATAATAGGTCGTAAATAGTAAATAGATTGTGCCATTGATAAATTTCGTTAATTCATACCAAAGACATATTTCTTCCACGGTAAATCCCAAATTCCTTTCTTCATTTTTGGCAGTCTTCGTTTGCACGTGTTGTAAATACTTGACAAACACATTTAGATAGGCTAATCTCCTGCCTTTTGTGATCCCTTCCTTCCGTGATACATTCTTCAATATTTCACCAATAACTCCTTTTGCATCTGTTACACAAGAAAATTGTATATAAATACTAAAAAATACTCACACCAATAATATGACATCCGCTTATTAAAAGGCAAATGCAAAGATAAAATGAAAAAAAGAACAACCAACCTTGGTTAAAATCAAGTAGTACTTCTTCCGTTGTTTCCCTTCGAGAAACTAGAAATATAAACAATACATGACGTCATTATCATTATTCAATCATAATGAAAATAAAAACGATACATAATGCGCATTAGATATGAAAAAAAAAATACATAATGGGAAAATATTATTAGTTACTGCTTGTTATATTTGAGTACAAAAAATGACGACAATTATTAACAGTAAATCTTACGTCTCGATAATCTAGAATTTCCTTGTCCATGATTAGATGACGTTGCCGATTTCAAATGAAACCAAGTCGTCATATTTTAAGACTCTTGTAGGTGTGTGTAATAATTTGTTCTACTTTTTATTTTTCACAAACTTTTTACACGATCACGATAGCGAAAAACAAAAACACAACAACAGCAACACTTAATTGACTCCATTGATATTGATATTTATTACACGGACATTTATTGCCTTGTTGTCTTTCTTTAATTGTGTCTTATTTTTTGCTGTATTTTTGAATTTAAAATTCAAGTGATAATCATAAATCACGACTAACTTTCAGTCCTCCAAAGTATAATCTAAAATAATAACTCTTTACCATATTATAATCATTCATCAGACATAATATCTCAAATCTTTTGCTTTTACTTTAAGACCATGTATATTTACATACTTAATATGCATGTAATATTTTCATGTTTAGTAACTATAGTTGTGGAATAAAATATTGGGCAATGAATACAGAGAAAAAGAAGAAGAATAACATAACATCATCATAGTAGTCTCTATTTGAACCATTTACTTATTCAGTTTCTATAAACTACAAACTATAAAAAACTACTATAAATAAACTATAAACTATAATAGTTTTCTTCAACTTGTCTTGTGTCATAAATATAGTGTGTGCTATCGAGTTATTTAGTTGCCAGCTATTAATTACTGTTTACTTTTTTCTATTTATACAGTTATACTTAATGACGATTTCACAAACTTTTGACAACATTTAATGGTTCTATAATTTATTATAGGATAAATAGCTTTATTGTAAATTATAGTAGAGTGGGCTTGTGAGGTCAAAGGTTTTGTTGTTATCCAAATCCAACCGTCCATGGTCGTACTCGTACCTTTATATTAATACAAGTCGTAGATAAATAATATCTAACTATATTTAAACGATATTTAACTCATGTACATCAAGGGTGAGTTTAAGACGACAAGCAGGATTATTATTTTGTTTCTTTTCTATCGTCTATCCGTTGAAGATTGAACATTGAAGAACAGTTATAAATTCTAACTACTTACTTAACTCTAATATATATAAATATTTCCTCTAGCCACTATATTTTAAACTACATGTCCACTTTTATAGTAGCACTTTGTCACTTTTAGAATTATTAATTTGATCTTTTAATGACAACTTAAGTAATCTTAATGTTGTGAACATTTTTCCTTTTTCCTTTCGCCTTGTGAATTGTGAAGTTTTTTTCGAGTCTTGTAAATTCCCACATAATTCATATGTATATTTATGTATAATATACATACATAAGTGAAACTACCGATGCTCATCCTCAAGAGAAAGGATCAGACAAATAACTCAGACAAAAAATAAGTATGTCTGGTGAGAAAGGCAAAAACTTTCCTTGATGCAAATTGATGTCGTCCTTTTTCTGTTTCCTTTTCCTATTAGCCGAGAAATGCTTTGAAACTAGGGTTTTAAAATTGTTACTTAATGAAAGATATTTGTACGTTACCACGAATACAAATTTCCGTTTAAAATAACATACATTTGCAGTGTCCCAGGAACAACCACGGTTACCATGCGATACGATTTTTTTCTAAGGGATTACTTGCAAGTACATGCATTTTGTGTTTTTTGATTATTTAGTTTTGATCTTGAAACATTTATTAAATAAATAAATAGAAAAAGCTCAGCATAGTTAAAGAAGTCTTTTTTATAGCATTATACATACACACTATAGTAGCTTAAATTGACAATTAAAGACATTGCAGTTGGCCTCCACATTTCGCGCTGCGGCCCACCTAAAGGCTCTAATGGGACGAGTGAAGCTTTCCGGCAAATATTGCAGTCGAGATCTCAAGGACTTGCTCATACCCCTGTAAACATTCAAAAGACAAGGTGTAAATATTAACGACCATTCATCATTAACTATGTGTGTACCACTAATTATTTCTTATACATCTGTTTTAGTTTACTATAGGGAGTTCTAGTTGCAAAAAAATATCTCCTTGTACGCAGTTGGTAGGAAAATTATAGAGATCATTTTATGTATAAATCTAGTCAAGCCGATCTCCAGCGTTAAGGAACTTACGAGAACTGCGAGAAATCGTAGATAAGATTATTTCCGCGATGGCGGCTATAGAACGAGCCTCCTTCGCAAGCAACACGTTCCAAACATTCGTTCTGACGGTCGTACACATACTCAACAGCATTTTGGATGAAACTGAAGGGACTCTCATCACTGTCGTCGTCTCCCAGTAGACTTTCTCTCTGATAATGAAAGAGTCAAAAGTAATAGCACATCAGTAAAATGACCCAGGGATTAGTTTTAAGGGATTATCACATCAAGTTTTTAATAAATATACACATAATATTTATTATAAATGGATTTTACGGTTGTGATTGTTACCTTTGGTTGTTGGTCCTCGAGTGTTATAGAGCGCAGAGTGGGCAGTGGCATTTTGGTTTCGATGCATCCAAGTAATACAAACATAAACGTAAAAATGGGACAAAAGAGACCGATGAGTATCATTGGAATGAGGACGTAATCGACGGATCCTTTAATAGGGACTGGAGCAGGAGGAGGCGGAGGTGGAGGGGGAGGGAGAGGAGCATGACTCATCTCGTGTTCATGTTCATGTTGCGGATGTCGATAACTTGAACCTGAGTAAGAGGCATGAGGAGAATATTCGGAATGGTGATGTTCCTTGTGGTCATGGCTGTGACTGTGACTGTGGCCATGGCCATGGTCGTGCTTGTGCTTGTGGTCACTGAAATGATCATGATGACCATGTGCGTGACCCTTTGAATGCTTATTGTCATACTCTTCAAATTCAGCTACGTGTGTGTGCAAAAGACAAATGAAACGACAATATCAGATGAATTAAAGAATTTTCTTACTTTTTCCGTACATACTATATACACATATTATCGATAGCAAATTGTTTCGTGGGTCAAGCATTAAGTATAGGTATGTAAAGTCACCTAATAAATCTTCGTATTCATCATCATCTTCTTCGTCATCATCCTCCTCATCTTCATCTTCATCACCTTCTGGACCCTCTTTCTCTTCGTCTTCTACCTTATCCTTGTATTTTGACGATTTTTTTTCATCCTCGTCTTCATCTTCCTTGTATTTCGAATCCTCAGCTTCATCTTCCTCCTCCTCCTCCTCCTTTTCTCCCCCTTCGTCTTTGTCCAACTTGACCTTTTGATTTTCCTTTTGCTCGTAGACGTCAGTGTCATTACTCTCCTTGTCAGGGCTTTTCTCTGTTTTCCCTCCGGTAGTAACAGCAACTGCAGATAAAATAAATAACGCGTTTTAGGGTCAGAAAAGACGAGATTTCAATATATGTATCATCAATTGTCGTAAACTTACGTGTGAGATTACGTGCACTATTATGATTGTGAACAGTTTGATTATTGGGTTTAACAGTGGGCTGAGTCGCTACTAATTTGCCACCAAGGCCACCATTACTGCCATTGTTGCTGGCAGATGATTTTTCATCAACTGCGTAGGGTTGCTGCGAATCTCTGTCTCCAGCTCTGGCCAAACTAACTGTGTCCGACTTTTTTTCCAGAACTGAAATTCTCACTAGAAAATAATGTAACATTTATAAAGTGTAAAGTTAGAATGGTATGAGATAAGAGCATTTGATTGTGTGACGAGTAACAGTGTAGGTTTAATTGTAAATCACTGTATACAATACAATGCCAAGAAAAGAAGACAACTTACTTGGTTTTGGCTCGGATGTAATTGGGACGGAGAAAGAAGATGGAAAATTTTCACCGGTCAATCGGTTCAAATTATTGTTATTTTCAAATTGTTGTAGGGAAAAGCACAAAGTCTTAGACACATAAAAATCAAAACCAATGAGAAGAAATAGAACCGATTGGCACTTCATCTTTAAATTCAATCAGATTTTGCAGGGCCCTCAACCTCCAGGAAGCTTGAATTGCAATAAAGGGTTATTTTACGTTAACACTTTTTACACTATGTGGAGCGGTTTTAGCCCTTTTATCAACAATAACTACTGTGTTAACAATAATTTTGATTGGGGAATGGTGCAAGGAAAATAGACAAATGGATTCGATAACATTTTGCACGTATATAAAAAACAACTTTATGTCCCGAAAACGTTTTACCGTAATTAGAGATTTATGTTACGTAAGTAGGAGTTCTGTCTAGTGTAATTAAGTGCAAGTGCAGTTGAAAAAATAACAATGGGAAATTGGCAGACAGAAAAATAATCAGGAGGATGTTCCAGTGAACGGTGTAAAGTGTAAATGTGAATGCAGTCACATAACGAAAAGTAAGCATGCATGTCTTACCTCCAAGGTATATGCACTACATTACATGTATGAAGTATAAATGTTGTAAATGTAAAATTAACGCGATATAACAGAATTCAAACGGTTTCAATATAATCAACCGCTACTCAGCACTATACTAATGTACTATAAAGATTAAAAGTTATACGTTTCAAGTTTCAAGACAAAAGACAAAAAGGGAAAGGACTCCATAAAAGGCTCTTTTTCAGCGGTCATTTCTTTCATCTTCAACCATTTTGTTTCTGCATTGCATATACATATATAATGTGTATGTACAGTGCATAGTACTTATATTTTGATGCAAATTAATTTGTGATTTGATATTATGATGATGAATCTTTCGTAGTATTATGCTTTATGCTTTAGAGTAGGTAAATACATTGTACACATATATTATATGAGAGAAAAAAGTGTGACCGCTAAATGATTTTATATTTACGTAAGTACCTTTTATAATTTATCATTTAAATAGACCTACATTATACATATATATATATAAAATTCATCATTTATTGTACCAATTATTATATAATTATGTATACATTTATAATAAAGTAGTTAATGCAATGCTTAAAATCATTGTTAATCTAGCCGACTTCAATCTCTTTGATTCGTTTAAGCAACCTCGCATAGAAGAAAGTCTTGTGTTTTAGCATCAATGGTTCTTGAGTAAGTAAGTGGGAAAAAAGTCAAACGCTCTCCATGCTCATTTCCATTTTGCCTGAAATCAAAAATCTAAATCTAAACTTTTTACAAGTTCTAAAATTCTAAAAGTTACACAATTTTCAAATTCCTAGTGTGTATTAAATTATTATTTTGTAAGTGCATTTAAAAAAAGTTAATTAATAATTGGAAAATGGATAGGGTATAACCAAACGGTGTTGATTGTTGATAGTTTCTGATTACTTACATCTATCTCGTTGTCTGATTTCTGATTTCTGTATCTGTACTTAACTCTCTGATTTTGGATTTGTCAGAAATCATTTGTGACAAAAACCGAAAGCAAGCTTGACTGGAGAAATTCTGCTGTGGATAATCAAGAATAAATAAAAATGACGAGTGAAAAAGATATGGTCAGAGAGGTCATAAATTCATTCATTGAACATCATGGAGTTGTGAGCCAGAATATTGCCTCCTACAACAACTTCCTAGGGACTTACGTTCAGGAAATTATTACTGAGGACCCTATTGTTAGTGAATGTTATCAAACGGTAAGTTGTATCACACATCATACAAACATACAACTTGAGTTTAAGTAAGTACTTGTAATAATATTATCGTGGTCAAAATGTAGTAAAAGTAAACCTATATTTTGGTAATGTAAATGAACTTGACTGTATTTATGTATTTCCAAAAGTATTGATTATTGATTATTGTTTGTATTATAATATGATGATATAGGAGCCATTTCCCATTCGTATTGAAATGCACTTTGAATCCGTAAACATTTCAAAGCCGGTTAGAGATGAAGGAGACGGACACGGACCAAGTAAATTGACTCCTAATGACTGTCTTAATAGATCCTTAACTTACGCAGCTGAAATGTTTGCTAAAGGTTACATGGTCAAGCTGGAGAAACAAAGTGGGAGTTGGACTGAAATTCCTTTTAATAATAAGTATGATGCCGAAAATAACAACAATTTATAATACATAAAAGAAAAGCTACATTTTTCAAAAATAATTTTCATATTATGCAAATAAAACAATAAAACAAAGAATTATTTTTTGATTATTCATTTTAGAGAGATTATTGAGCTCAAATCAAATGGCAGAAGGGTGATACCAAAGGATCCAAAGAATACAGTAATTCGCGAGTCACTTCCAAACTATCATAAACCTTTCTACATTTCCATTGGCAAGATTCCTGTGATGGTTCGATCGAAAGTTTGTCACCTCAGTGGCTACACTGATGAGCGAATATTCCAGTCCCATCGAGAGTGCTACTTGGATCCAGGTGGCTATTTTATCATCAATGGCAAAGAACGAGTGATTGTGGCTCAAGAGAAACTTCCAGAGAATCGAGCCGTTGTTTTCGACTTGATGCGTCACTCCAAATTCGAGTGTGAGTGTGAGATACGTTGTAGCGTTGAAAATTCGCTGAGACCCATTTGTATTTTATGGGTCAGGCTCATGAAGGAAGCAAAACGAAAGCCGGGAGAAGGAGGAACAAGTCGAAAGTGTGACGATAATTTGTTAACCAACAACAATAGAAGTGACAATAACTCCAACAGTCATACAAATACTAATGACCTGACCTCAGATATTTGTGACAACGATAATGAATATACTAATAATAATAATGACAGTGATATCGAGGGCGATCAACCTGGGACTCAAAAGCAAGGCACCAAAAATACATTTGTTCATCGAGGAAAACAGTATGCTCCAGGGAAGCAACTTGAAGTTGTGATTCCAAGACTACTGCGACCTATTCCTCTAGCTTTAATATTTCGTGCTCTGGGCTTTGACAATATTGGACAGGTGACCACCTTTGTTTTACAAGGAGATACAGGGCCAAATGCAGTTCAAGTTTTGCAACTTTTACAATATAGCTTAGACCTTTGGGACTCTTTTCCTGATCAAGAGGGAGCTCTGGAGATGATTGGTAAAGCGAATTAGATTTTGTACAGAATAATTTTTTTAAGCTTAAATAGTACCCTTTAAATAATTATTTAATCTTTTTTATCTTCTTCTTATCAATTATTTAAGTATCTTTATTTAATAAATGATTGCTTTTCGTTTCCATAGGATCCTTCAATAGGGAAAATAAACCAGATTTAAGCAAGGCTGACCTTCGTGATCTGGGTACAGAAATACTGAATGATGCTGTTCTTCAAAACATTGGAACGGCTCCAAGCTCCTTTTTTGAGAAGGGAAAATTCATATGTGAAATGACTCGACGAGTGATTGATGTGGCCCTTGGAAAAAGAAAATTTGAAGATCGAGATCACTTGATCAATAAAAGATTTGAGTTGGCTGGCTCACTTTTCCTCCAGCTCTTCAAACGACTATGGAAAAAGGTATCAAGTGACGTTCAGAAATGGCTGAAGAGGAAATTAGAACGTGGAACACAGTATGACTTGAATATGATCCTCAACCCTTCCACCATTACAAAAGGTTTCAACTATTCTATCGCCACTGGGAATTGGGCTGATAAAAGAGGAGGATATGGGGCTGCTGGATGTGTATCACAGGTTCGTTTAAGCAATAATAATATTATCTTAGCTATATTTATATCGTATATCATAATGTTCAATGAAAGTGTAAAATACAGAGGAGTAGAATAGATAGCAATAAATTACTATAATTTAAATTTAGGATATTTACATGTATATAAACAAACGAGCCTTAATGCTATATTTATGCTTTATATTTTCCTTTGGATTAAAAAATAATATAGGAATTAAATAGGTGTTCCTATGTGTCGACTCTCTCCCACTTACGTCGTGTGACAACTCCTACGAAGCTTCATCGGAGTGTGACAGCCAGGCAACTTCACTGCACCAATTGGGGCATGATTTGTCCCAACGAGACTCCTGGTTAATAATCTATTCTATGCATTTGATTCAGATCTATGTCTACTCTATTTTTCTTGATTACAATTACTTATTAATCAACATTTTGTATGATACTTTCTACATCTTTGTTATTGAAACATAAAGGACAAGTTCGGATTTGGGCCAAAAAAAGGCCTCGTTCTAATACATATTTTTTGAAAGCCTACCACCTGGGGATGTCGGAACTGAAAACCGTTTGTCGAAATTTTGTGGGCCACC
>JAQIVE010001507.1:0-24539 GCA_034698285.1 Sminthurinus bimaculatus | reverse complement strand
AATCTCCACACGATTGTTTGCCTTTTATTTTATTCTTCCATTCCATTCTTTCTTTCTTTCTGTGTCTGTGTGCTCTACTCCTGTTGTTATTATTATCATTGTTATTATCGTATTTGCCTTCCCCTTTGCAAATACATACATAGTTACATGTACATATTATACGTTGGCCTTTGAAAGGATGATTATCGACAAAAGGAATATCAACACCAAAAGCTCAACTTTTCTCCCCTTTCAAAATGCACAATATATAAATATCCATATAAAAATATACACCATAGAGTGTTGTCTATACACTTCTCGTATCATATGAATTTGATATAAAATTGATCCATGTAAAATAAATAGAGAGAGAGAGAGAGAGAGAATCTTTAAAAGTGGATGCAAAAAGACAAAGACAACTGACGCTTTTCACACTTGTACTTTTTGCCTGGAGAGGATTTACACTTACTGCTTATAGGCACAATGTACACTGTACATTGTACAGAACCCCGGAAAAGGCAAAATATCTATCTGTAATACAAATAAATAGAACATGAAGGAGAAGAAAATAAAGTAAAATAAAATAAAGGGACATTGTCATCATCATAGTCATCGTCATCGTCATCACTGCCGTCATCGGAGGAACAGACAAAATGATGTCCATGTTCTCAGATTAGTCTCATTTTTCTCGAGTTAATCCTCAGAGTCGGACGGACGGCATGCGACTGCGACTGGACACTTTTCAGTACACACTACACACACGATGTACCCATACATACATAATATACATGCAGACATACTTAAAGTAAACCCAGGGCTAAAATATAATATGCATATTATACTTGCATTTATTTTACTCTCGTGTTAGCCCACGAGCGTGCGTTTTGTATCTTCCTCCCACTTGCTGTGCACATTGCACATACATATTGTACGTCTAAGACTATGATTTATATTTTGTAAATAAATTCCTCACTCTCTATCTTTCTCCCATTCTCCCTTATTCACAGATTACATAAACGATGAAGGATACAAGGGCAAGAACAAGATATTCGCAGCACTTGTATCTGAATCCGGATTTGTATCCGTATCTCTCTATCTATGTATTTATATTGAGGATATTATGTTATGTTTTGTCACCCTCTGCCCCCCTACTTAAATGTGTATGAATAAGGTCAGATTTCATGGACTGGACAAACACGCTTTTATTTCCGCGGTATAGGCTCTTGAGCCATTTTCTACATGTTCATGGATTTATTTATGTATGAGATTTTGTGTACATATACATTAAATATAGAATGCATGTATGATACATGGATATTCTGTCAAGGAATAATAGAGGAAAGCCAGTTTGGGTTCACACTTTTCATCTCTAGATATAATTTATATACTTTTACATACATGTATGTGTGTGTATACAGAGAGACTTGTGGAGTAAAGCACATTTTATTATGTATTATGTAATATTTCGGCGTAAGTTTGAGTTTGAGCTAGACTTGGAGAGGTATCAGATATCATCCTTCCTAACTGTTGTCACCCTCTTTAATCCTCGCGATTATTTGTTTATGATCAAGTGTCAACAGAATTATTCCATAATTGTGATTCATCAATCAGTTCCCGGAGGGCGAAGGGAGGAGAAGGAGGCAGACAGACAGACAGGCAACTGTCAACTAGTAGATTGGCGAGTAAAAGGAAATACTTTTGAAGCATTTCATCCTCTTGAAATCTCGTCAAGTTTCCTTTTCCTTTTACCTCCATAATTTTGTCTCAAGTTTATCGTGATACAAAGGAAGATTTAATAATTCATATCATTATTGTTTTTTTTAAGAGATAAACGTTTTTAAAAAAATTATAACTGTTAAATAGAGAAAAAAACGAAATCAGAGTTTTTGGTCGAAAATAAGATTTGAGATCAAGACAAAAGTATAAAAGTTGAAGAATATCAATGATGCAGTAAAATAATCGACGAAAATTGTAAGTACATGTAGATACAAAATGTATCATCATGATGCATGTGTTTTCTGGTTGAGGACAAGATAAAATATGTGTATATGGGTTTTCTTTGTGAATTGTATATTATATGACCAGGGCCAGTCATCCGTCCGGCTCTTATTTATGAACAACGCAGGAAGAGTTCAAATGAGGGAGAGAAGAGAGAGAGAGAGAGAGAGCGAGAAAAGGGAAAAAGAGCAAAACTAAAGTCCAGTAGATATCCTCTGATCCATGGACAGGGACGTTAACGTGAATGGGGATAGGGATGTGGATGTGGATCTAAATGTGGACAGGGAGTGAAGGCATCCTTTTCCCTATATAATGTATAATATGTAATATGTTGTATACATATAAAATAATGTGCTTTTCCACCATGTGCAGTGCCCACACAATGAGGATAAGGACGGGGACGAGGACGGGAATGAAGATGAACATGAACATGAGAGGAGAAAAGGCAGGATTTGTATGTACGGCGAGATGTGGATGTTGAGCTGAAGCTGGAGCTGCTGGAACGGGAGAGAAGGCGGACGGACGGTAGGAACCAACAATTTTTGAGCGCAAAATGACCAGCGGTCAATCAATAGTATAGGTCCTACATTTTGAAGACGCATGAGCAGCAAGATGGAGATTCGCCAGACCTGGCCAGAGACCATATCATATCATACCATAGCATACCATAGTAAAATAAACCAAGAGAGAAAATACAGAATGAATATCCACAGCCTCCTCTCTTCCTCTCCCTTTCTACGACGACGACGACGACGGCCAGCAAAATAGCAGCAATATAATGTAATATCAGTACAGGAACGAGCCGCGAGGATATTTCTCATCTTGTTCCATCCATAGCACTATCACTATCACTATCTCCTCCATATCTCTCTCTCTCTCTCTCTCTTCCTTTCTCTTTCTCTATTATTTTCTCCCTTTCAACTTGCAATATGAATCTCTATCTGTTCTGGACTTTCTCTCTCTCTCTCTCTCTCGTTTTCTCTCCTTTGTACATATTACACCATCCATTTGTACAATAAATATATCTTTTCCTACACGAACATTACTTTGAAGGAAAATGGAAGATGCCAAGTCCAGGTATACTATACATTATAGGATACATTATATATTGTACGATATATGGCTCCGTATAGGCACATACTTTTATATATCCGCCATGTACTACAATATGTTATCCTTGACGATATGAAATGATATGACGATAGTCTGACTATTTACTGTATAGTCAATAGTCTTCTTCTCATTCTTCGTCATGGCCATGACCATACAGTCACAGTCACAATCACATTACAAATGGGAATGGAAGGAAGCAGAAGAAAGAAATGGTTGATAGTTTTCCTTCGTCTTTGGCTCTGCCATCGGCATTGGCATTGGCATTGGGAAAATATATTAGAGGAACATCACGAGGAGAAATAATAGACGTCCAAGAAATGGAAGAAGAATTGCTGGAAACTTCTCACGTATCTTCTTCTTCTTCTCCTTCGTCTTTTATAATATATTTCCCATCCATGTATTTGTACCCAATATAACATAATATAATGTAATGGTATGGTATGGCATGACTACGTTTGCGAGTACGAGTACAGAGTACAGCTAAGACTACGTCTATGACTCGATCTGCACAAATTCTGACGAGTTCACACTCACACAAACATACACACACACATGAACACATTAGAAACATACATAGACACATACACATTATAAAGAATTTATAGCTGTGCATCTGTTTCTCTATTCTGCAGAAATTAGAAGTACACAAACTTCTGTGTGTGTAGTCATATTTATTCCGTAGGGATATCCTTATGTGTATACATACATACACATTATATTGTTCTGTATATTTTTGTGTGCATGAATAAAAGGAAGGCACAGCATCCGACATAAAGAAAAGGTGCATATTATGGTAGTAAAACTATACGATAAAAGTGGACGGGGATGAAGAGTTTCTCAAGATGGAAATTATTTCCACCAAGCACAACAACAAGAGAGAGAGACGACAACAAAACAGAAAGAGACAGCAAAGCATAGAATAGGAATAGGAATAGTATGGAAAGAGAAGAGAAGAAGAGAACAGCAGGGACATGGAGAGCAAAACAACCTTTTGAATATCTTCATTTAATTTGCTCGTTTCATGCTCAGAGTCCCACTATTAACTTTGATGTATACACGCGTGTGTTCTCTCTCTCTCTCTCACTTCTCTTCTCCTGCTCTATGGTGAATATCTTGTATTGGAATAAATGTGGCACATCTTCATCTCTTTTCTCTGGCAGTCACACACACACACACACATAGTCAAAATACCTCCATCTTTGCAATATCTTTATTACGAGCATTCGTACTCCTATTAATATCTCCCTGCTTATGTATAATGTATACCTTATACGACTATAAGTACGTCTACTATTGTTGGCGCAATTTTTTACATTCACAAAAAAATGCAGTGTATAAATTTGACATTGCTTTTATTTTATTGTATACAGTACTGTATTTGAATATTCTCTCAACTATTTAGACATGATTATTATGTTATGTAATATTACCGCACTGAAACGCGTACTGTATAAAAATGCATTCTTTTTACGTTTCAACCCTGCAGAAAAAAGATGTGAAGAGACACTAGACGTCAATTTAAATTTCATTTAAAATTGTCCGGACGGTCGGGAGAATAGATTCGCAAATGTCACTGCCAACACCAAAACACGACACAATATTAAGCAGATATCAATGTCTGGCAAAGTTGCCGGGCTAGTTTGTTTATTGTACGTACGTACGACGTACGTACGTTTACATATCGAGGTGCGAAGCTCAAGCTCAATGGAAAAGAGATGGCAATGCAATGAACGGGGTATTGGATGCGGCTGAAGATGAGGATGAGTGTTTAGAAACTATAAACGGTTTTTCACCATGTGTATCGTTGTGAATTGTGAATGCGCTATATTGTACTGCATACACAGATATACTTATAAGTTAAGTACATGTATGTATGTGTGGACGGAAGGGAGCAAAATGTTGGCTGGTGTTTAGATTTGGATCCTGTTAAATGCAATTGATATATGTATGATACAATGTGCGTATGCATTCGTGTGCTTGTATGTTGTCTCCCCTCATCTTACGTTCGATTTTGGTCTGGTCTGGGATCGGATTCGAATTCGGATTCAGATTCAGATTCGGATTTCTATTCCTACATATATTCACATTCACATTCGCATTCGTATTCCTATTGATGACTATCTCTTGACTATGTGTGATTTTTTATTCTAATGGGTTTTATGGCTTTTCCGACAGTCAGAGGAGAACGATCCGTTTCCATATGTATGTTATGTATGCATCTCTGTGTACACATGGTATGCATGAAAGTATGGCTATAGATAAGCGCGTATGTATTTACAGGACACACATCGTACAAGTATCTTTCTGTTCTCCTCTAATACAGTTTTTTACGGCCGCGCTTGATAGATGAATGTATTGTTTTCGTCGTAATAATTGAGCTTATTCGATTTATCCAAGTTTCCATTGGCGTTTTGCTTGTCCTCGCGTCGTTTTCTGTGTACTTTTCTCTGTGTGCAGGCGGCATACACATTCACATGTGTAGACATGTATGTAGTCGCACACAATCTTACTCGGTGAGCGTGTGTGTGTGTGTGTATGTGTTTGGGTGTCTACTTTTGCTCCTTTACGCTCTTTCCTCGTCTTCTTCTATGTATTATGTACTATCTTCTCAGCCTCTCATGTTATATTGCTCTTTACTCTTTACTGGTGATCAACGTGTCGCACGATCACTCTCCAACTACAAACTCTAAACGTTCCGACTCCCTTTATCGTCATTTCAAAATCTTTCTGCATCTTCTTTTTCGCTTTCTTCTTCCTCTAGCTTCTTTTCTGCCTCTTCATCTTCATCTTGCATCAGTATTTCTTTATTTTTGTTCCTATTACTTCTATCCGTTTTTTCAGCGTTGCTCAGCTCACTTCGTCACTTAGTGTGAGACTCCTTTGCTGTGATCGGTGTTCACCAACTTTTTACCGAGATAAATAGAGCCAGCGCAAATACAAACTATAATAATGCAATAATGTGTATGTAAATACACGATATATTTATTTGATCTTGTTTTCTTGGCTTTGCTTCTGAATTTAGATAAATATGTATGCATACACATTTCTTGACTCGATTTTTGATCGCTCCTCCAATCCTTTCCCTGCGATCCTCGTTTGGTGGCTGGCCGTTTGATCTTCCACGTTTAGCTGATCTAAGCCAATTTACACATTTTACAGACTTTTTATTGTTTATATATCGTGCCCTTATGCATGTACATACTTTAAATCTATGTATGTAGTCACGATTTTTATGTACGATATTAATCAGAAATCCTCTTGATGTTGGCTTTGACTTTGGCTCAGTTTCAATTTTTTAAGGAATATTCATTAGTTGCAAAAATTATGATGATCATTATCACGAAGCTGCATATTTACTATGTACTTATCCTTTAATTACAGAGCAATAGTCATGGGGGAAAGCATGAAGCTGTTCTTCCTCTGGCTCTCCCCTTATCTTAGAAAACATGGGAAGAACATGGCGTACACGATAAAGATCCCATAATTTATTCGAGAAAAATAAAAGACATTCTTTTATCACTCTATAATTTAAGTCCGGGCTTTGAAGACCGTAATAAATATGTATGCATAGGCTATGGTGTGGAGGAACGGGCTATCCGACAAAAAATAAATATGCAATTCTATAGCAGTTCACTGATAAACGGAGAGGGTGAACGATGAAAAGGGATTATTTGCACATTTTTTCAAGGAAGAGGGATTTACATGACATTTTTCATAATGACAGCAAGTTGCGTTTTGATTGGGAAAAGATATGAAGAATATGAGCAAACTGGAGTAAGTGTTAGTGTTAGACTGAGCTACATTTCGATTTTTGCCATTTTAGATAAAAGTTTATCATGTTAACTTGATGACGCTGATGACTCGGGAGATACCAACTTTTGATATAGATAAAAAAATTGTGTATGGTGTATGGTTACATTCATTTTTCATGTAGTTGCAAGATGTTGATCGTACATTATAATAATCTGTAGCACTGATAAAATGGTAAAACTTTAAGCTGCAAACGTTTGCATCATCATCATGATGATCATCCGTAATTTTCTGTTTTTCTTGTGCAAAAATGCATTACAGATAGATCAACACATCCTGAATCCCTCCGTTTGTTATGATAACTTAGAATATTAAATCGCAGGGATCGGCTTTGTACTACTCACTTAAGGTATTGGGGAACATACATATAATATACACGCATAGATCTTGTATCTGCGTACATGGGAGAAAAAAGAAATTATTACGACTATGAGAAATCTGCCTTTTCTCCCCGTGAATGGAGAAGCATAACTGTCGTTAAATCCGTCTCTCTCTCTCTCATATGCATGCATGAATATAAATCCAAATTCAAATTCATTTTGATTGCCAGGGCGGAGTTTAAGGGAAAAGGAAAGTACTTAAATATACATATGGAAATATTATTCTACAGGGTGATCAAATCCATATTTTAACGTAAAATGTTGATTAAATTATTAGAAGCTAGCATTTCGTTTTGTACATAAGTGGACAAAAATTTGAGCTATTTTTTCCAAAACTTTCGGCAAAATTTCAAAAAATTTCAGGCCCTTTTATTCTGCATTATTTATTTATGCTTTCAAATCTCTTAATTTTTTACCACCCCGTACATACGTACATATATTGCACATATTGAGCGTTGAGTCTCCGTGAAAAGTTTAAGTTAAACTTTACAAACTAGCGTATAATGGGCTTGTCTATCTCACTCCTTGTGTATATGTATGTATGTGTATGTATATGTGTATGTGAGTAGCTGAGTGAGTGCAAGTGTTTGCTTCCGTACCTTCCACATAATTTCCATCGTCTCTCCTCTCCTTTCCTCTATACATTTTGTATGGTAAGTAGTAACGATTTTATCAGGCCAGAATATTTTGCAAGGCCCCAAAATTTCCTAATCCTCTCGGAAATTACCCTCACTTCATGCATATTATGCAGTTGTACATATGTATTTTGTATAGGTACTTAAGCACCCATGTAAATCCTATTCCTCCTCCTGCTTTCCTTACGCGCCTCCGTATCCAAATCTATGCATGTACACTACATCCTACACACACATGTATCTATTTGTAAAATAAAATAGAGTTCCAGATGAATTCACATTTACACAAACACATACGTACATGCATACACAGACACGCGGATTCGGTATTTCTCCCTTATACATTATTTCCTTCATTTCTTCTCCTCGGCTAACTTCCCTTTTCTACGTTTATAAAAGGAAGGTTTGACAGTCAGTAAGGCAGGTGACAAGAGTTTTCAGGTAGACTTTGGACAGTTGAACAATCATCCAGCTTTTCATACACAGGAAAATTTACTCCAAATCGGACATAATGAATTCTTAATAACAAAGCGGAAGAGACTCGGGCAAAACCTCCCTAATAGACATTTCATGTATAGTATTTGTATATATTTGAGGAAATTTGGAAAACTAGAAAACTTTATCCGCATGATTCGGATAGAGATCTCCTATACATATTATATAATGTATCTCTGTTTAAGTTTAGATTGAAGATATACACAGGCCAAAGCCAAAGCCAGACCCAGAGTTTTGCTAGGGATGCTCAAGTTGATGTTTTCGGTGTTGGTGGGCTGGATTCTAGATACATACTCAGGATCTTGTGATTCTTCTTCTTCTTCTCATGTGTATGAAGAGAGAGAGATGAAAATGAGTGAGTCGAGGCATGGAGCATAACAGTACAATACAATATGCAATGTACTTACACATGGAAATATCCAGCGTACCCTCCGGTAAGTAAAGTAAAGTAAACCCGAGGTGCGGTACTCGTACTCTACTCTACTCTACTTCTGTACGAATATATGTACAAATACTCCACCACTGGCCGGACAGACAGGATAGATGGATATGGACTGAGAATAGAACTCTGGGGATAATGAGAATGAGAAAAGGAGAAAGAGTGTGAGAGAAGAGACAGAGGAAGCGGAATATTATATACATAGAGAATACACGCTAATGATAAGTCGAGAGAGAGAGAGAGAGAAAGAGAGTGAAAATGTGTCTAGTAAAGTATTACACTTACACACAGTGGAGGTAAAAGATTGTGTGAAGCTTGTTTTAGTCTGGGTCCGCGTTGAATATTTTATAAGTCTTGCTATTATCATCTAGGCTTTCACCGCGAGACCCTTTCCTCTTATTTCTTCCATCCATTTCTCTTCCCTCTTCTTTTTCTTCTTCTTCGTTCTAGCTTCCGAATACATTATTATATAGTCTTGTTAATTTATATCGTTTGCTCCCACTTTCATCCTCTATCTCTTCCTCTCTCTCTCTCTCTATCTAAATTCTAGCTACATCCACACTCACCAATACTCGGGCTGAAATATTATTATTATTATCTGTGCCGGCCCATCCTCCTCCTGATATTCCCAAGTAATGAGAACGCGAGAATTCTCTCGGCCTTAATACTTGCGATTAGTTTAATGTGTGTGTCGGTGTATCTATCTATCTATCCAGATAGATAATATGGATGTGAACCAGCGCGTTCTATGTATACTTATGTAATACTAATATTACATATTTGCTACACATAGTTTTGGAATAATATTAGCAATAGAAGAATGGGAAAGATATGACTCGGTCTATTACGATGACTATGATTGTAAATTGTAACTGCGGTAAATGGTGAAGGTATATAGAAAATTTAGAGTGTATGTATAGACGGAAAAAGATAGAGAAAATACATATAGGGAGAAAGAGAGAGAATAAGAGAGACAGCTCGATGGATGGATAGATAGAGACCGAGAGATTTATCCTCCTCGTGGTTTCCACTGATTATTGAAGTGTGAAAAGCATTTTTATTTTTATTGAGCCGACTCTCCTCAGAGGTGCACCAAAGAGACGACCAGCAAGAACAAGATGAAGAAAAAACGAGAGTTTCAACCAGAAGGAGAGGGAGACAAAGACGGGAAGAATTCAACCAAAAGTAAAAGACTTAAGAACAAGAAGCAAAAAAGAAAATGAGATAAATTGGGAAGGAGAAGTAGAAGAAGAAGAAAGAGGAACAAGAGAGAAAAAACAAAGTTCGTTAGACAACTCTTGAAGCAAGTTAGAATCTAACGAGAGAAGTTCAAGTCTCAAGTCTCAGGCCCAACTCTTAATACTTCATATATGAGTATGGTGTATACATAATATGTATGCTATGTATATTGTATGTATATTGCACGTGGAATGACATGGTGCTGTGATAAAAGACCGAGAGAAATAAACAACACGGCGGCTACTATATAATATTCGTATCACAGAGAAAATACACAGATAAATAAATATATAACGAAACAAGAGAGCGAGAGAGAAACAGAGAGAGGAAGAAAGAAGAGAGCAGAAAAGCAAGAGAATCAGTAGCACCCACGTTCAGTCCTATTAACTCGGTAATATATGTTTTAGCACGTCTTCATGAATTTCATATCGTTTCTCTCTTCTCTCCTTGGCGCTCATTCGTTTCGTGGATTTCGTTTTGGATTCATCGCAATGCGCTCCTGCCTGTTTTTCTCCTCCTACTCCTCTTCCTCTTGCTCTTTTTCCTTTTCCTCGTCCTTGTCTGTAATATCTGTATCTTGTGTTCTCTATTTTATACAACATACACAAACCATATTATGCAATACAACATAGAGCAAAATGTACCATACAGTGCAATGTATACACTGTATTGTACATTTTCTGTCATTATTTGTATTTCCGTACTATATATAAAGATAATAAATGTATAGAGTCTAGAGACTTACAAGTAGGCCTGCCTATCTATGTACAATATAAATGTACAGACAATATTATCTATTGCCCTCCGATCACACATCAGCACATTTTCTCTCGATGAGAAAAAGCCTATGCGAGAGGAAAAGACCAGGGAAGAAAATAAAGAAAAAATGTTGTATTTCCAAGTTTCAATGATCAAGCTTCAAGTCTCGCGTCTTTTCTCCATGCTCATCTTCTTTTGCTTCTTCTTCTTCTGTCTAACGTAGTAATGTATAAAATACAGACTATTACGTGGACTCTTGTACATTGTACATAGACCATTGTATTTATGTATGTACAAAAGAAGCAGTACAAAGTAATACATGGCGTAATAGAAATAGGAAATGAGGATGGGGAATGGAGAGAATGGAGTTAGATATGTTAGTGTCTCGGCTCTGCCTTTTTGCTAAATTGCTAGCTACACGTCTGGATCAGAAGGACAGGCTGTGAATACAAATTGTTATTAATTATTATCAACAGGATCCACAGCCATACGTATATATGTATAGTGTATGTGCACATAATATTGTATATATTGAGACAGTATATACATACACATAAATATGGGTATAGACAGTCGCAAAATGTAGTAAATTGTTTGCTTTTCAAGTAGATCTCTGTATACATACCTACTCTAGCTCTCTTTCTTCCAACAAAATTCTCCTTCATTTCTGCTTTCCTCTTGACTTTTCCTTTCATTTCTTCCAGCTAACTAACTAACTAGAACTAGAGCCGACATTGAGTGTTCATTGTATTTTCTATACAATGTACAATGTACAAGTTGTACTGTATTTTATTATTTTATATTACATGGAATTGAAGTGTGAGTGTAATGCATGTTGACTGAAGATGTTCATTGTAAATACTAAATTCTAACGACTATTCTAGCACCTTCTTCTTCTTCTTCTTCTGCTTGCCACTTGCCTCCATGTTAAAAATCCCCATTGTACATATGCTTAACTAATAGCAAAAACTGTACTACAGTATACATATTAGAAGATATTGGAAGAGTAAAGAATACAAAATGAGTCAAATAAAACGTATAATGTGTAAGGCATAGTGCGTATTTGTGTGTATGTATACATTGTATACATAGCTGATGGACCTTGGACTACATAATAAAGTCTTCTCAGGGCATTTTTCCTGCTCTTGCTCTTGTGGATGGAATCTTTAATGAGTGTGTGTGTAGAGTGTAAAGTTTAGAGCATAGAATAGGGAAGACACAAGAAAAAATTGAAAAGGAGGAGGAGATGAAAAACATTGAGTATTGGCTTGTTTATCCGCCAGTAATATATTACGATAGTTACACGGGGAGGCTATAATATGTACTTATTATGTAGGTATACATACATACAACATACAAATGCTCTATAATACGAATTATACGTAATTATATCATACAAGGTACAAAAGACACAATATTATACTGTACAGCATCTATGTACATCTACATAATTGAACAGTGACAATGAACATTCATCTGATCTTTGAAGATGAGAGAGGAGAGGCAACTGCGCAAAGGATAAAGTGGCAAAGAATGTCATCGTCATAACATAAAGTAGAATGTGTGTATTAACTGTAGGTATCAATGGGAGTGGAAAAGCGGTTCAAAAAGCGGCTCATACAATATTTACTTTTGGATATTATTCAATTAATTCAACTTTATTACACATGAACAAAAGGACGACAAAAGTATGCAGACAAAAAGGAATTTTTCTATAGCCAGTCTACATGTTCCATTATTCGGGGTACGATTTAGCACGTATTTTTATACCTTGTCTAATGCGGAATGTCTTATTTAATACCGCCATGAAAAATAATGTGATAACTTCATACTAACAATAAGTGTATATCTAAGTACGAGTATGTATATTGTACGTATGCGCATATTTATTTTCCATCTGTTGTTTTGATCTTCAAAACACCAAATTTTTTTCTTGGTGTCCCTTCACCTGATTTATATGTCTTTTTGAAAAATACAGTTGAGCACATTGAATTCCATTCTACTTCATCCCACTCTTCTTCATTATACAAGTTGCATACTTATACATTTTCTATTCATCGATGCTCATACACTTACTATAAATTTTGAGCATCTTGTGACAATTTATTTATTAGCATCATCTCAGCACCATCCAATATGTATGTATGTGCAAGTCGGAATTTGGACTTGTGACGTTTTGACTTGTCCCAGCTCTACACAATATTTCATGCATAATGTTCATTCATTATGCATATTATGATTCGTGTCATTGTCCTCCTCATCGCCATGTTTCGTGTTGGCCTCATAACTTTTAATCACGATGCAGATGTGCAGATACATAATATACATTGTACATACATACATTGAATCTTCATCTCTCGGCTCAAAACTCAAAGGCTTTAATCCACATGAGAGAAAGAGTCAGAGTCTCAAGTGTGAAAGTTGATGGATGACAGGCTTATGAATTTAATAAAGATGTCTCACTCGCAACTCACAACTTACATCTATACATATACATAGAAAAAAGAGCAACAGCAAGCCTTTTTTGCTCCTCTAAATTGACTCGCCTCGACTTTTCATTAGGACTCATTTCGATATTTGACACACAAGCGAGTTGAATTGAATTGAACTGAGCTGAACTGAACTGAATTGAATTGGATTGGAGGAGAATTGAAAAGCGTGTAATTTTTCAGATGGGGAATAATTTATAACAATCATCCTACAATAATAATGCTCATAATGGTAAACGCAGACATAGTAGCATCATCATTATGATCCGGGAAGGGGTGCACACAATACAACATAACACAAAACAACAATAATGCCATAACTCGCAACTCATAAAATATGTAGGTGTAATAAGTAAATAAGTACACCGCGATTTTACATTAGGGCATAAACATACATACATAAGCACGTGTACCTATATAATGTGTGTATAATATGGATTGGATTTGTCATTTGTCGCATACCTCTGTTTCTGTTGGAATATTCGTACACACTACACACATTTGAATATTCAAAAGTGACAGGATGGAAGAAGGAGACAAATGGTGGGTGATATTTGTCCTACGCATTTTACTATACTGTATACATATTACATACATATTCTGTATCAAAATGCATATACACATTGTACATTATTGGGTAAAAAATAATAGATAATAGATGCCTGTGTGCGTGTACATAAGTAAAATACGCATAGTTAGGTATATGGAATATGCACGCACACACACTATTTATGGTGGATAAAAAATGTGGATTAAAATGTATGTAATACAGTCAGAAGGATAATAATATGAGAAGAGGAGAATGAACGAGATGAATGACTGTGAAAAGACAAATGACAACTATCAATCTCAGAGCCTCGACCCTTTGTCCCCTTTCCACCCGGCTCCAAGCACATCCAAGTGGGAATCTGTGTAGCTCATTTGTCACGCCCCTGAAACTTATTCATTTATATACTTCCATACGTATACTTTTCCACTACGGTATTTTATGTGTACATATACACACACAATAATTTACACTGCTCACTGTACTCTGTATATATGTACAGTGTACATTTCTCTCCTCTTGACAATTTCCATATAGATCCATCTCCACAATATCAATATCAACATTAGGGGGAAAGATGGAGCAAGATATTGGTGGTGATATATGCACATGTAAATTGTACGCATATTCTACACGTATCTAGCACATCACATCAAATTATCACCATCACTGTCCCTATCACTATCACCGTAATCATCATTTTTTGGAATATATTAACTGATATGTACAGTTAGTTATACGTATATGCATGTATTTTTGTATGTATACTGGAGTAGGAATAACGAATGACAATTTCAAATGCCAATCTTACGATCGCATGACATCTATTATTCAAACACATTGGATTTTGATTTTACATAAATGTAATCCTTGGTCTTATCCCTTTTTTACGCTTTCCCTTTCTGTCGTTCTGTTCGGCTTTTTACTGCTTATAGATATGCAACTTCGTCACAAGTCGTTCATAATTCATAATACTGTATGCATGGATTTTCTATTTTCTAGAGTATTACAATATTACATTATATGCAGATGTCCGATTTATTCAGTGTAAAATCAAAGAATTTCCAATTATTGCCTTTTGCATGTAGAAATTCATAAACATAAATCGTCATAAATTTCCAGGATTCAAAGGACCCAAGTTGATCCGAGAGGATTTACAGTTGTACAGAAAAGATTTAAGTTTTAGGAGTAGAATTAAAATATGGAAATTTGTTAAAGGCTTTTCATTGACTTTATCTGTGACACAAAATCCAGTTTCATTTTTTTGGGATCTTCTCTTTAATTTTTTATCGTAAAACATCCTTTTTTGCTTTTGGTTGATTTTTCTTCCTCAAACCAGGTTCTTAAAATACTCGCGGTATTTGCAAACTAGGTCACTCGCTCTACACCAGGTTTTCATTAGCAAAATATAATGGATTAGTACGTATAAGCGCTGTTGTTGTCAAACTTTTCTCATATATTTAATCGCAAAAATGGGAAAGAAAAGTAAATTTACACCAACTGCCTAAAATGAGGAATGAAAACAGAATGGAATTGAACGGGAGATAAAAATACAGGAAAAAATATTTGTAATTCCATCATATAGAGCAATGGCCAAAGCAGGTATATGTACATAGATACGGACACAGATGAAATAACTTTAAGTGGAATGAGGATGATGAAAAAAGGAGTATATAGTTTTTATCCAGAGGGAAAAGGCTGGAAAAACTTTACTTTCGGGGTTTTGATTGACAAAAATTCATTTTGAATTTGAGGGCGTCTCCAATTTCCGATTCGTTTTTGATAAGCGTGCCCAAGAAAATATGCCGGAATTATTAGAGTATACTGGAGTTGACGTTGACTGGTGTTGGAAGGGGTTTCATCCTTCATTTCTTCACAGTCACTCTTGCATGTACAATGTACAATGCACAACACACTGAAAAAAGGGCACACGTTATTATCATTATTATTATTATTATTTACACATGCTTGTACATATGAATAGTTTGATACAACCATCCAGCTTTCATCCTTTCATTCCTTTGACTTTCCCCCTAATAAGTTCATTCCAGCTCTTCCCACTCCTCTGGCCTCTTTTCCCCACCTTTGACGTTTTGACTGTGACTGTGTCTGTTCCTCTGACTTTGACGACTTTGACTTGCACACACACAGACACACACACACACAAACAAAAATACAAATACTAAAAATACTATACATATGTATGCACATATTGACTTTCCCTTCTGACACTTTTTACTCTTTACTCTCGATTCTCAACCTCCTCCTGGAAATTACCAATCCCTTTTCTTTTACCCTACGAAACAATACCATTCAATACATATGCAATATGTATGTATATCCCACATAGATACATAATAAAATGTAGTACTCTATGCACTAAGCACAAGCAATACTAAACACAAATTTGGAGCCGTATCTAGAGCTGGAGAAGGGAAAAGTGAGAAAAAGACAGAGACTGATAATGTTTAGAGAAAATGAAGGAGAATAAAGAATAATAAGCGAGCGAGTGAGAGTGAGAGAGAGAGAGAGACACGGCAAAAGGCACAAGTTGAAGAAATACAAATGGCAGGAGAGAGAAAGGGAAAAGACGAGGCGAAATAACCAATGCGAATAACAATCCATGATGTGCATAACCGCCTATGTAGTCAGAAAATAGAAATTTAATACATACAAACTGTCTGTAGTTATCTGCACAACATTTCCAGTGTTTATATAATATAAAAGTCTGCCTGTCTGTCTTCTTCTTCTTCTTTTTCTCCATACATATTGAGCTCGGGCTCAAAGTTGTAATTTGCTCAGCGAGAGATTGTAATCAGAGAATCGTATTGTGTACATGTTAGTTTGTGTGTGTGTGTTTGTGTATAACTATGAGCTTCTGTGTTTGTATACTTGTACAAGTTTGAGTCGAGAATCAATAATACTAGTGGTTGTCTTTCTCTATCTCCCTCTCTCTCCCGTTCCTTCTTTCTCTATCTGTCTGTGTGTTGTATTTGTATGATGGCGTTCAGGAAGTTCTATCTTTCTCTTTTCCAATCCAATGTGTATTTTATATTGTCTATAGATATGCCATCGTATGGTATGGCATGGTGTGGTGTGGATTCCTATGGATGGCTCAGTTTTATCTATCTTTTCTTTCTTTATTCTTCCAGGCAGGCTAGCTGAAGCAGCAGCAGCAGTAGTAGTAGTAGTAGTAGCAGAAGCAGCGAGTTTTCACGTTCAATTCTCGTCCCAGTGCAGGGAGAGAAAGAGAAAGAGAGAGAGGAGAGGCAAGAAAAAGCAAAGCAAAGGCAAACGCCAATGTGTGGCGGCAAAGGAAGGAGTCACAAGCTCCATTTATATGTATATTTCAATAGATAGATTCCTAAACACAGAGACGGAATCAGGAGAAAGAGAAAACTTATAGAAACATTATACATTGTATGTACACTGTACACTAAGCTTCAAACTCTCATCTCACCCACTATTATTTTATAGATTCAAAATACAACATGCAAAGACAGGCCAAAACAGACAGAACACCGAATCGGCAACACCAACACACACAGGCATATACACACAGAGAAACAGAAACAGACACAACTCACCGTACAAATCTACCCAATTCAGGGTACCAAAATACGTATGTACAAAGATAACTGTAGTATGTAGTATGTGTGTATAATACATGCACATATGTACATGCCGACTGTTTGTTTCCCTCATTCTCTGATTCTCGTTCTCTCTCTCTTTCATCAGCCTCAGCACACACATACATACATGAGGATGAGGAGCGCGTATAAATTTTAGATCGAGTTTGGTTCTTCTTTTGAGTTTGAGTCGATTGCTAACTGGCTCGTTGGCTGGCTGCCTCGGTACTTGAAACAAACATACGTTGTGTATGTGTATGTATTGTGTCGATGGATTATTTGTAAAATCCAATATAAATACTGGATATTTTCAATGTAGGTGTCTATGTGTGTGTGTGTGTGTATGTTTCGTTTTCGTTCTTCCATCAGCGAGCACTTTGCTCTCCTCCTTTCCATTATCTGGTGTTTGTAGATGGCTCGAATGCATCACAGAGATATTCCAAATTGTTCATAATATAGTCGCAGAGCGTGTGGAGAAAATACAAATAATAGAAATACAAACAATATTGAATGTTGTCAAGTATTATTATTCGGAGAGAGAGAGAAAGTGGCAGGGAGTCCTCCTCTACTCATATTATACATACCCTAGACGGTATATGTATATTGTATATGTATACACATAATACATAATGTATGTTATGTGTGTATAGTGTATAAGTAT
This sequence comes from Sminthurinus bimaculatus, assembly GCA_034698285.1. Lineage (NCBI taxonomy): Eukaryota > Metazoa > Arthropoda > Collembola > Symphypleona > Katiannidae > Sminthurinus > Sminthurinus bimaculatus. The sequence goes on along the minus strand of JAQIVE010001507.1, from coordinate 6,366 downwards.
GTGACGTGGAGAGGTGGAGAGTTGGGATTTGCACATCACCGACAGTATGCTGGGAGACAGAAGGCACTCATATTATCTGTATTTCCTATTTATGCAGACTTGCAAACAGACAGAGATGAGGATGGGAGAGAGAAATCTTTGTGGGTGTTTCTGCCCATGCCATGTAAATTGGTAAATATGCTCATGTTATGTGTCGGTTGGTGGGACTATTTTCCTATATCTTCTGTGTAGCTTCCTTGTATTTTCTGTATGCCTGCTTGTGTGTGTGTTTCGACGGTAAGTGTCGATAGTCTTCCACTTTCTCTATGTAAAAAGAGGCAGAAAGGGAAAAGGGAAAGAAAGAGCCTCATATATGAGAGACACAGAGAGATTTCCAATCATTTCCTCTCCTGTAGTTTCTACAGACTATTTCTCTGTCTATTCATCAATCCTAATGTCGCTCATTTGCTGGGTGTCCTCATTTGCATTTGTCTCTCTCCTTTCTCCTTCCATTTCTCTCATCCCAGCCTCAGCTCATCTCAAAATGCTCAGCATCAGCTTTGACTCTGGTTCTGGCTCTGGCGTTGACTTTGACTTCAAATTCAAATTGTCTATATTGTATAGTGTAGTGTATATTGTGTGAATGTATGTATATAGCACATTTTGTCTATCTACAACTACTCTCTTTCACTTTGAAACAATATGGAGCGCTTCTTGGCACTTCTTGGTCTGTCTCCTCTTCTTTCCCCTTCGAATTTTCTCTGACGACTTTTTAGATAAATTTCCAAATGTAGTGGTAACGTACGCGCTGGAGGTATGCAAATCAAGAGGCGAGAGATCTCCAGATCCTATATTTCTTCTCTGCTTTTGATTTTATCCCTGGATAAAAAGTTTAGTTTTTTTATGTTTCTTTATAGTCAACCCGTTTTACTTGCTTTAGTTTAGATTTTTTGCATTTCTTAAAATGCAGCATTAATATTTACGCCAGTTTTTTAACAGCACTTTGGGAAAAAATGAAAAATGATCATCAAAATATTTTGTGATAGGCTCTATATGTATTAAAATTTCGAAACAAACGCTCATTTGTTGTAAAATCAGAGAAATCCGTTGAAATTAAATATGTAATGATTTCAAGCTTAAGCTTATGCATACAGTTTACATATGTAAATGTTGGATTGAGAAAAAAAAAAGAAAGCTGAAGTATTTTGAGAGAAAAAAAGGAGAGACGAAAGACAATCTACAAATGTACAGGCGGATTTGTTTATATGGCGAAACTCTTTCACTCCTACTCGTTTCGTCGTTTTCCTTATTGCTGCTGAACACTTTTCCTTCGCTCGACTCCTTTCCATAATTCTGATTTGCACGCCTACTTCAATTCCTCTGTTCGTTTAGTCTCCACTCTAAGCACCGTATTCAATATTCCAGAAGTTACATACGGATGGATAAGCGGTCTATCTTTTATGTGAAACATTGTAGATTTTAGGCTGCTCATTGTAAACAGACATGCAGGTATATTGTACATATTTTGTAGAAGATATACGCTATTATTCTTACCTGCCTTTGTAGAAGACGACGAGAGACCGGCGTGGATTATTGTCTCAAGGAAATGCAAAATTCTTTATGATTTCTTCACACCTTTGATTACATCTAAAGTGGCAGGGATTCGAGAGATTCGAGTGTATAAAAACAGTCTGCCGTCTGTTTTTTCAGTCCTTTCCTCTACTGTACATTTTAGATTGAAGCAGCCTCACAAATTTCTACGTTAAAATGATTTTGTGTTTTGTGTGTTCGTTTACACACACACACACATGGAGATTCCTCATCTTCATCTGGATCAGAGGGAAGATGACGACTCAACTTGTTTTGATTGCTTTTCCCCTGAATCTCGCTTCCATTTTATTTTACACTGTTTGTCTTTGCTTATGTTTTTAATTAAAAAATCCAAGGAAAAATGAAGCAAAATGTTTAGAGTTGATCATGAATAATGAAGCCGTGCTAGCTGCTTTCATTTAATTAATTAAAGTTAAACTAAATAATCCACAGGATGATGATGATGAAGTTAAAATTCATTACTTTTTCCGAGTTTTTTTCCTAAAGTGTTCAAATTCTCGGAGTTCTTCTTCCAAGAACAATATGAACTTTTAAAATGGAGCTTTTTTCCATTAAACTTGAAATTTCGTCATCATCAAGCCAGTTCACAAAGTGCTTTTCATAATCTCAAATGAGTAAATATTGTTGTTAGAATTTTAACTCCAAGAACTGTTTCTATTTAATCCAAAAACTTCATTTTTCACTCCTAGGACACGCTTCTCACACTGATTTGTTTTATTCCCTTATAATAAATATGCATTTGAAAAGGGCATTAAAATAACATGTAATGAACGCCGCATCAAAAATACATTATATTTGGAATATGCAGCCATTTGAAACAAACATGTACGACATTAAACTTGGGTATACGGTATACGGAAGACAAAGTAAGTTGAAACAATAAGTAAATAGTAAACAGGATGGAAAAATAATGATTGATAAACACAAGTATTGCGGCATTCCGATTCTACTGTAAGTAGATGAACATAATTCACCGAATTTGAATAAAGAACGTTGAAGAGGGGCACTTCATAATACATTCTCATCACTCCACACTATGGATCAAGTACATAGTACCAAAGTGAAGAGTCAATTGAAATACATAATAAATCGAGGAAAGTTGACAGGAGAGAGAGGAGAGTTGAATACATAAATGTGTCAACATGAGACCCAAAGCGCCTTTTGTTCCTCTTGCCGTTCAAATCCATATTATATCATTAGCATTATGTGATGAGTATGTATATTATTCATGTTATAAATCGGTCGAGAGAACCTGGGAAAAGATGCCCACAACAAAACTATATGTTAGATATTACAAGAATAGTGGGCATGACGCATGACAAATGTAAGTAGGCAAATTCTATTAGAAATCAGAAACTATTAGTGTATGATGTCTGCTTTTATACACCTTACATACATAACATAGCCGACCCACACACGCACTCTGTCAATATTCAATACAAATTAAACTGAAACATTAAGCTCGCAAGTTATAACATAATGTTTCAAAATAAAGTCAACAATAGAAGAACTTCGGCGAGCTGAAAAGTCTAAAACTCTTTTCCATAAGTTAACCATGTAGTCTAGTCCTTTTTTCCCGTTCCTCTTTTTCTTTTCCTTTTGAATAGATTAAATAAAAACGTCATGACAAATGATGGTGACATGCGAACCTGCATGGGAAGTTATTGCTCCATATAATATGTATTCTAGATAATAATAATATGCAACATTAGACATCTTTATACAGAATTGCTGTGCATTATACATGTACTTGGTAGCAATCTGTTTCTCTCACTTTTTCTTTGACTATTTCCATTTCTTGAAAATGAAATGAATATTTCTATCCCGATTGATTTATTGACTAATGGTAAGTTTTGTGTCTGTATTTGTGTCCCAAAAGACGAGGAACAGAAGGAGAAAAAGACCAAGAACAAGGAGTAGAAGAAGCAGTAGAATAACGTCACCCTTTTCCTCAAGGAATGAAAATTGAAGATAGAGCTCCTACTACTACATAGCTTTGGGCTCAGGGTTAAGCTGTTTCCTACATGTATACATTATGTATTTAAGTATGTATAGACCCATGTCGTTGTCATTTGTGTGTATATTTGTTCGGATATTTGTGTATACATGTATACTGCATAGGTTACTTAGTGTCATTATTTGCGTGCGTGTGTCTGTCTGTCTCTCCCTCTCTCTCTCATATTTCTCCATGTTTATTCTCCCTGGTCGTGCTATTGTGAGAAGGCATATGTTAATATTGCATCGTTTTGGTTAGTTATGCTTTCCTTGAGTTGGAGCTCTTATTCCCTTCTTATTATGCTTACTTGCTTTGGTAAGCACGAAGCAAAAAGGCAATAGAGCAAAGAGAGGCAAAAACGCAAGTAGGGGGGAATGCAAACTATGAAAACATAATAAAACTGAGAGACAGCAAAAGAAGAGAAGAGAGAGAGGATAGAGAAAGAGCTCTCCTTCGTTGCTCTCTTCATTCTTCCGTCATAGTCATAGTCATATAGTAATAGCGGTAGTCAAACCCAAGCAAAACCATGCAATGAAATGACGATGATTGTCAGGAACATAAGCAAATAGATGTCAAAAATGTAACCCCCACCGCTGTGAGCTGCTGCTGAGAAGAAGACCCTTTTAAAGGCTCCTTGCTGACTGCCTCTCTATCTCTATCTCCCTCCCTCTCTTTCTATCTCTCTCTCTCTCGCTCTCTCTCTTGTTCTCCTTGTACGCTTATACATACTCCTCTTGAATTTCCCTCCTCCTCCTCCTCTCGAAATCCTGAATGAGAGAGAGAGAGAATGAATGAACGTATCTACGCTAATGTTCTTCCTCTCCGTTTAGCCCCGCAGTCGAGTGAGTTTCCGATCTTCCGGTTTCCGTCATCTACGCCTCTCTTTATCATCCTCGATTCTTCCTCATCTCGATTCCTCCTTTGCCGGTTACTGGTTCTGGTTCTCCTCAGCATGTATTTATGTACATACAAATAAATGAAAGAGGTCAACATCCATGTCAATTCATTCATGCCCCTGGCAAAGATCTTTTTTTCTCCGTCTCTGCCTGTTTGACAATTTACACATTTATCAAGGAAACGACAAGGACAACATAACAACACAACAAAACACAAAGTATGAGAGAAAGAGAGAGCCTCCCTGCTGACACATAATAATATTCCACGGATTTACAATATTTTTATGTATAAGTACATACATACATATAGGCAAGTCTTTTGATATTCTCCATTTTCCATGTAACTTCATTTTCATCCTCAGCACTCAATCTCTTGACAATCGTAACAGTAACATAACGTTTATGGACCAATCTGCAAAACTCGAGTTGTTGGCACATTTACGGACTCAACAATTGTAATCGTAATCGTAATGTTAGAATATCAATATGATGACAAGACGGCATGAGGGTGAGAGCATGGGACCATGTACCATGTACAATATACATATATGCCTGTTTATAGTGAAAGAGAGGGGGGAGAAATTATTATGGTTTTAATATGATGATTGATGAAAATTGGATTATCTCTGTATAAAAATACATACAGTGTATATGTATTTTTACAAGATTTTTTCTATCACTGTCTATTGTATCCTGTGTATGTATAATGTATGTATATGCCAAAAACAAGTGGAGGAGGACAACTTTATCAAATCAAAACGGGAAGGATGGAACTGTTTGTTGAATTTCGGAAACGGGGGAAGGGTGACCAGGACAGGAGTATTTATGTAATGCATTTTTGTACAGAAAATTATATTCCACAGATTTAGAATCAGATTCAGAGATGCTGCAGAGTCGATGAGATGATGAAAAAACGAAAAACGAGGAGGAGGACAATGCAGAGACTGAATATATATATATATGTGCAATGTACATACATACATACATACAGTGTGTATGTGTAATATAGACAATATTTATAGCCATAGCCATAGCCGTAGCCATAGACATATAGTTTATTTACGAAAGTCCAATGGTAAAAAGTCATGTAAGTTGTAAGTTGGTGATGGCAATAGATCGCCGTCGTCAAAAAAAGCAGCAGAGAGAAGAAAAAGGAGAGAAAAAACTCCCTGCTCAACTCTCAAGAGAGCTGTCTCGCAGAGTATAAATTCGGACTCTGTGGACACTTTATTTTCCGGGTCAGAATGAAGTATACAGAGAGAGAGAGAGAGAGGCAGGGAGAGGCTGCAGTTAGACAATAGTGAATTGTGAATAGTGGTGTCGGAGAGTCCAAGTCTCAGACAAGAGAAAACCAAACCATTGAGACTTCACGTTTATTTTATGATAGTCCAGTCACTTGGGACGGTGTCAATGGATTCCCATAAATCCACAGAATATTTTTCTTTTTTCCTTCCTTTTTCTCTCAACTATTTTTCTCACTTTCATATGTATTTCATACATTTATATTACACACGTATATGTATATGTATAATGTATATGCACACACTGGCAGAAAAATATATTTCACCTCTTGAAGGAAATTCGACTATCGAAGCTCGAGGACATATTGGACACTGGACACACTTCACATGTTCTTTCTCAGTCTTTTGTCCTCATTTATACATACAATATATATTATACATAAGTATATATGCCGTTGTTGCAGCCTCAGCCACATAAAATTTATAATTGACAATCTACAATCCAAATTTTATTTTTCTTCCTCTGGTTCCTTTACAGCCAGTTGATCGCCCACAAACCCAAAATGCTGATACATACATTACAAAACTACCACGCCAAAGAAAAATAGTTGTAATCTTTAAAAGACTTTTTAATTGACAGTTT
>JAQIVE010001506.1:0-24545 GCA_034698285.1 Sminthurinus bimaculatus | reverse complement strand
TCCTCTCTCTTGTTTTTGCTCCCTCTCTCTCTCTCTCTCTCTCTCTCTTGTTCTCTCTCTCTCTCTCTCTGGCAAGTCAAGTCAAGTCTAGGGAAAGCAAGTCAACTTCTCCGATTTTCTCCAGCAGTCCTTGTCTTGTCTTGGCTGGTTGCTTGCTTTGCATTCTCTTGATTCTCCATTCTGGCGGCGGACAGAGCACATGAGGAGGGGTAATTCAATTAAAAACTTTGGAGATGCGGTGAGCATCCATCAAAAGCAGATTGACAAACGAGTCCCTTCTCTCTCTCTCTCTCTCTCTGACTATACATCAGAATAACTCTTTGCTTTGCTCCCACACTCTTCCTTCTCGTCGTCGATTATTTATTCATTACACGTGTGCTCACACTCCTCAACTTTCCTCTCGTCATTCCACAGTCGCCTCTTCCCCATTCTCCCCTCCACTCTGAATCAACATAATTAGGCCGTACAAAGATAGGCAAAACTAAATATATATGCTGGCTCCTCTTCTTCTATGTATGCATACATTTTGCATTGCAAAAATCCCGCTGCCCGCCCCTTCATCAAAAAGTAGAGAAAGAAATTTTCCGCGGTCATAAAATATTCTGGTGAATCACTGTGAGCATGCACAAACCTTAACTCAACCCGGCTCTTGCAACATATGTAAATGGGCAGTGAGGTTGACTAGAAACAATAAGCAGAGACACAGTTTTTGTCCCTGAATTCTTCACCTTACTCTCCCCTCCTCAAAATCCAGAGCATTATTATAAGCAACAGCAGCGGATCAAGTCCTCGTTGCATTTGTTTTTTCCCCCAGAACAAAAAAAAGTGTTTCGAGTTGAGGAGCACAAAAGGTGACAAAGAAGAAGGGGAAGAAAAACAACGCGAAAAAATGAGCGGATTTTAATGTGAACCACACGCTGCTTTTGTGTTAGTGCACGTGTATATTTTTATTTTTGTACTCGTCCTCAGAATTCCATCCAAAGGGAATATGTAATAATAGTAATGAATTGCAATTCCTCGTGCAAGAACTCGCACTTTTGGAATTCTCGCCATCCGCACAACCCACAAAATGCAAAATATCTGCGTACACATAAAAAGAGTCACGCAAGTTTCCCCCTTTTAAGCAATCCGATTCTACGTTTAACCCGTGCAATATGCAACGTATAATATGATGATGATGATACCGTATAGAATAGACGGAAATGATTCTTTTTATTTTTCTACCTCCAATATATATGTAAAATGTAATGGATGAGTTTATGCAAAAGTGAATCTGTATGTATTCCATAATATTGTATTGTATAATGTATGACGTGGATAATACATAATAATAATAATGTACGGACCATTTTCCTCCACTTATTTTTGAGAAAACCGACATGATTGGAATTTACCTATACACGCACACATATTTCATCTCCTCCTGTGCTCATCCCATTTCTTTCTTTCTTCCCATATCCTCCTCTTCCTCTTTCATCCTCTTCCTTGTCGTGAGCAGCAGAAGAGAAAAAATGGAGGAAAAGTGAAAAAAGTGAGTAGAGGAGCACAAGAAAAATAAAAAAAATGGAAGGAAAAGTGCGAGTAAAATAGAATAGTAGGGCGACGACGATACAGACACAGAGAGAGAGAGAGAGAGAGAGAGAGAGAGAGAGAGAGATATTTACTCCCGCCATCCGTTATTTTCATGCAGTTTAAAGTGACGGCAAAACTAATTTGCTCCTTCTACAATTTTTTGGCACACTTTGTTGTCTTTCACGGGCCGTGAGCGTGAGTGTGAGTGCGAGTGCGAGTGGAGGAAGCCAACAAGAGAAATGAGTCTCCGCATATCCGAATGTATGTGCGAACATGAGTTGCCAAATTATATCACACAGTTCAACTTACTTTTTACTCCACTCACAAAAGAAACCAAAATCAAGAACAAGAAGAAGATATTTTGGACACTCTTGCCGTAGTTTTTGCTCCTCCACTAAATTTCTCCGCTTCATAATAACTTTACGCATGTATCTAATATGTACTCATGTACATATACTGTGTATATGGAGGATGGAGATCAATAAAAATCCTAATTGAATACAGCTCATCCGAATCCGAATAGTCCGAATACAGCTCCCCGAATTCCTCCCCAAATCCAATCACATTAACAAGCTGCTAAAGAATTACAAGCAGAGAGAGAGAGAGAGAGAGAGAGAGAGTCCTCATTCACAGACTACATATACACGTGATCTATGACCTATAGGTCATCCACAGATACAAATGTACATGATAGATACAGAGGCATACATAAATGTGTATACAGTTGAATTTTCTTTAGTGTATACAATAATAATAATATTTTTTATTATATCGGCATTCTCTCTTCATTTGCCCCCCGACAGCAGCGTCACAGCCCCCCCCCCTTACACACTTATCCAAAAGAAGAAGAAGAGGGAAAAAAGTGTGGAAGAGAGAAAAAGAGAAAAATGCTGGCCAAAATGATAAATACACTCATGGAGAAACTCTGCTGCTGAAGGATTCATTTTTTCTGCTGTGTGTGCACAAACTATACTAAGAGACAGAGAGAGAGACAAAAAGAAAGTAAAAAAGTGAAACTCATTCATGAAATAATAATAATAATAATATAAAAAAATAAAAAGTATAGAGAGGAGTTGAATGTCTTTTGTGCAATTTGGGTGTGTTGGTTGGATTTGAAATTCGGAGCCCTAATTTAAGCTTGGTTGCACATTTATCGAGGGAAATGTATTGATTGTGCAAGAATAGGAGGAGGAGGAGGAGAAAAAAGGTTGAGCAGGAGAGTAAAAATAGAAGAAGAAGAAGAAGAAAAGGAGCCATAAAGAAGAAGAAGAAGAATTGTATAGTCATAGAGCAAGTATTTATACATAGAAATAGAGAAGAGAGAGAGAGAGGAAAGAAAGGAGAGCATTTTGGAGAAGTGCCTACCTACACATTATTGAGCGAGCCCCATTAAATACAATTAAGGACCCCTGAAGCTTTTACCCAAACAGGAAACAGTTCAACTGCACCACCACCACCAACCACCACCACATTCTCTCACTTGCTCTTTCTCTCTGTTCTTTGCTGGAACTCCAGGACTGCATCTTCTCTCTCTTGACTTCGAATACACTCTGCACATACGTCAACCTCTTAACTACACTCACACAACCGTACTTCTGGAGCCTCAAGAGCCCACATACACAATCCCTCCCATATGTACATATGAATACAAATGGAGAAAAAGGCTAACAAACTCTCTAGATTCTCCAGATCCTCCAGAGCTCCAGACCATATACATATACGGACCTTTTGCAGTTATATGAATATATGGACAAGCTCTATTTGCTGCCCAGTTTCTAGCTCAATTGGCCTCTGCCAAGACATTCCTGCTCCTTCACCGTTTAAGACTCATCTGGATGCTATATCTAATGTACATATAACTACATAGATGTGTAATGTGGACTGGAATTCCAGCCAAAGTCGGGACAAAAAAAACCCAGAGTAAGGTCCACTAATAAATATCCCCGAAAAGTACACTTGTACGCATATACATACGAGAGAATACTGGAGCTGGTACGGCTCGTACCAGCTCCAGTTCCTGCAGCTCCAGCATTCTTTCCTCTCCCCTTTATACTCTGGATATATATTTTGTGTATGTATATATGTATACGTATACCACGAGAAGGGATACAGAGCATCCTCTGGAGGGAGGAGTATGCAGAGAGGACAGTTAAGTAAGTTAATGGGGGCGTCAAGAAGGGTGAAAAGGGGAGCATCTCTCCAACACTCAATGACTCTCCCTCAATGACATTTCTCCAGCTTATTTCCTCCAACAACATATATATGTGTGATGTATGTATAATGTATAAGGATAATGGCCCAACTTATGTATGTATGTACCAAAACATCCATATCATCCACATATTCTCCCTCCCTTCCTTTACTTCCTCTTTCTACTCTGCAATGAGGATTCACTTTAGTCTACACTTGACACTTTGGACTCAAGGTCTGGGCAATTGGGATGGCGATCTAAACGGTGAGACATCTTCGACGAAAACAACAACAACTCCTCGTCCATCCTCCAGTCCCGCAATCCAAAGTATACCCGGAGAATTCCAGGATTTTTCTATTTGGCCTTTGGCTGAGCGAGGGACACGCACAAGCACACGCACACATTGAGTCATATCATGATCCTTTTTTGCAACAAAAACTTCTTTCTCCGGGGCTCAACTGTGCGAGATAATCGGACCGATTAATTGTAATTACCGCTCAAACTCTACTTTTCTCTATTCAACTCTCTTCCCTCTTTTCTCTCTCTCTCTCTCTCTCTTTCTCTGAGTCGATACGATCCTTACAATTCACGCAGCACTACACACCTAATAAACTATGGATATACATATATATGCGTAATAATAATATCCCCGATATACCTTTTCCTTCATCCTCCAACTTTTAGCCCACTACTGCACATTGCACAGGCATAAGTACACTTGTACATTTTTATTCTTTCATTGTCGTTGGAAATGTTGACGAGTTTCCTACTTCCCAGCATGAAAAAACCAGGGAAAAAAAATAAAAACTCCGTTATCTGCCCATGCATATACATACATAGGTACTTACGCGTTTGCATGCACAACTCTGCACTCAACTTTGAAACTAACTTTAAAAGAAAGGCCAGCCAGTCAGTCAATTCTCTACCGTTTCCCTTTTCTTTTACCATGTTGGGGGACCAAATTCTTAAACATCTCCATGGTGTCCTTCAGTCACTCATTTTTCTCTCCTTCTTCAATTGAGACCAGAGACGGGAGCAAAAATCCCGGTTTCGTTTTTTCATTTTTCCCGGACAAAAGTCCTTTGCATGAGAATGCCGTGTATTAAAATCCTGGAGAATTGTCCTGCTCCATCCTCACTCACTTTTCGCCTGAGCATTGAGCCAAGAAAGGGGAAAGAGACTACACAATAGTAGTTGTGAAGGGTGTCTCGAAATTATCCTCAATTTCAGTTTCCCAGCCCCGCGTCATTTATTTTTTATTCCACACTCTTCCTGCCTGAATAAGCGGCCATGACCATTATACTATTATCAAAATTATGATTATTTTAATGTTATTGTGATGCATGCGCCTGGATGCATCAGCCGAGTCCATGTACAATAAAATGTATAAGTACGGAGTGTAAAATGGAGGCAGTTTACAAGTGCTTGGGTTGTTTACAGCTAGAGGGATAATCGGAGCACAGCAAGAAGCGGATGGAGCGGGATGCATCAACAAAGAGTCGGAATTATTATTATTATTATTATTATTAGCCAGCCCATTACCATCATTTTTATCCTTTCCTCAAAACTCAAAAGAAAGGCAGAGAAAAGACGAAATATAAGACGAGAGTCAAGTTTTGAGTGTAACAACACGCATAATACATACGTATAGAGTTAAAAAACAGGGGGAGGGGAAGGCATCTTGCAAATGAAATGTGTATGTGTGTGTGCATAGTGCGTAATGTGCGTGTGTACATAAAATGACAAAAGGAGGAAACAAACATTCCTGGCCTTGAGAATTTTGAGCTTTGAGCCGGGTATTTTCTAGATATTTTGGTCCTTGTCCTTGTATTGTACATTGTACATTGTATACCATGTATAATAACCTGAGAGTCCTGAGATTAAATTGAAGGGGAGAAGAGTTCAAATCCCAAAACAAAGCGACAAAGTTTTCCTGGTGAAAAATAGTCATGTGAATATTATGCATTTCTCGCTGTTGCCCAGGATGATTTTCTATGCAAAGCCAGATTTAAGAATAAAATCCTTGCCTAACGATAACTATGTACATTGTACTGGCTAAATGAAAGGCAATCCTTGAAATATTTAGTGTAGTAAACACGGCGTCCTCTCCTTTTTGTATCCCATTGTTTTTCTGTCCCAACAGTATACATAAAGTCAGTCTTATCTGTCTGTATTGTATTGTATTGTACATATTTTGAATAGTGCTGTTGAAAGAAAAGAAAGAAAGGAAAAAAAAGGGAAAGTTTACCGAGTCTGAGGACTTTTCCGTTTTTGTACCAGACGACAGAGGCAGAGGGTCGCGCCTCCTTCACAACGCACTCCAACTCCGTTTGATCTTTCTCTTTGAGCGTGATGAGCGCCTCCGGCGCGTGATTTACCATCTCGATTGACTTGGGCGGCACTGAAAATTACACAAAAGAAACAAACACATTAAATCACTACTTAAATCACATGCACATCCTACATACATTTATTTCAAATAGTCATCACCACAATTTACAATTCTCTCCTTTCAACTCCCTCAACTTGTCTCAAATACATATGTACATATGTACGAAAAAAAACAAAAATATAGAGTCAAGTCAAATAAAATAAAAGTAAAATGAACGGCAGGATCAAAGCAGAACAAAATAAAAAAAGAAGAGCAGCAAAAAAAAGGAGGAATCATACAAATACAGTATTGAGCCAAACGACATATTGTATGTACATAAGTATTGCGTATGTATACTACTTATTATTTTGCATCCTGAATTCATCCCCACATTTTTTTTTCATCATTAATATGTAAGGAGGTGAGCAAGTTGGATGTTGTGTGAATTGAGGGAACAGATTGCAAATGACAAATATGTACAATGTACAGCTCACTTTTTTCCACTATAAAATATCCTATAAATCCATCTAAAAATAGGAGATAAAAACAATTCGTTTGAATCAAATCCGGGGACTGGGATCAAATCTGCGGATTTGAACTCCTTTCTTATCTCTCTCTTATAATGTTGGAGGATTGTGTAAAGGAAGGAAGAGAGAAGAAGACGAAGAAAATGTGAGATGAGATAGAGGCCATTTGGTGGGGGATATTTGTCAGAATTATCTCTATACTTGTACACAAATCTTGAACACATCTCTCCATTTGTCTGTTATCGTGCCTTCGTCTGCTCCCCAAAAAATTATCGAGAAAAATCCCGGCCTTTCCACTCTTTCTTTCTTTATATTATATTCTCCTATTCTATTTCTGGGATCATCTTCTTCTTTTTGATACGAGAATCCAACCAATCCAAATACAAATGTGTACATGTGAGTTCATGGTGTAGAGTTAATCTGCCTGAGCCGCCGCCGCACTCAACTCACTCAACATTCACGAGCAAAAAATCAAAAGAAGAACAAGAAGAAGAAAAAAGGGAAAAGGATGCGAATCAAATGATAAAAGTCTCCCTTATTTACGAATTTCGGCTGAATGTTTCTTTTCAAGAATATGAATACATGATATGTACATATGTGCATACGTACATATGCCACCACCCACGTGGAATCATCAGCTTATAAATTATATACGAGAGCAAAACGGCGGAGCTGACGGCAACAAATTCACCTTCATTTGTATCTGTACTCCTATTTCTCCATTATAATCTAATATCGTATGTATTATATGTCGTGTGTATATCTAGATAGATAAGGGAAAAAACGCCATTCTCTACACGCATTCTCTATCCTCCAGATTCATACATACGACATACGACGATTACAGATTATTTGCAACAACTGTGTGAGGGAATTTTTCTAATTTCTAATTGACGCCGTCCTCTTTTTTCCCTTTCCTTCCCCCCTTTCTTTGCTTTTTGCTTCCTTTGATGGTTTGAAAAAAGAAAGGAACGAAAGAAAAAGGAAAGAAAGAAAGAAAGAAATGGATGGAGGATTGACTGGAGAACAAATCGCGGGGCAAGTAAACTTGTGCTATAAAACCATCCGCTGGCATCTCCACATTTTTATTCCCGACAACACACAAAGAATCCAGATTTGAAATAATGAGGACCAAGAAGAAGAAAAAGAAGAAGGAGCAGAATCTTGTGGCCCATTCAAACACACAAAGTTGGTGTACACATGTATTGTCTTGTATGTATAGGGGATAGGGAGAAAAATCTGTCCAAAGATTGCGCATAAAACTGGGGCGTAATGGCAATGAAATGGAAATTCGTACCTATACACAAAGAGAAAGAGAAGAGAGAGAGAGAGAGAGAGAGAGGAAAAGAATGGGATGGCTACACTAGCCCAAAAGAATCTCACCAAAATATTCCTGATTCGCACACGATAAATTTGCACACAACAACTAAAAGCAGACAAAGAAGAAGAAGAAGAAGAAGAAGGGAAAAGCAAAGGATTTTATTATACAATTGTCTCATGTACATTACTCTCTCTCTTTTTTTTCTCTCTCTCTCTCTCCCTGTATTGTATTTCCAATAAAGAAGGAGAGAGAGAGAGAAAGAGTATAGAAAAAAAGGAATAATAATAGACTTTTGGCTTTTGGATTTTTGGTAGTTGTTGTAGAAGTAGAAGTAGGAGTAGAAGTAGGAGGAGGAGGAGGAGGAGGAGGATATAAAAAGGGCGTAATGTCCATAATCTATATGCACCGCATGAAATGTGGAGACTATAGATGGGAGTTTAATAGGGGTTCACGTACTTTGTCTCTCTCTCTCTCCTCTTCCCTCGCTTGCTCCCTATATCCTTTTAACATTATCCTCAATGTTTTCTCTCTCCCTCTCTCTGTGTATGGAAATGGAGATGGAGGTCTCGGGCATTTCGGAATCCGATTCCACCGGTAAGGCAGAGAGAGAAGGAGAAGGAGAGAAATGGTCTTCGCTCTTTCTTCCTTTTGCTTTTTCTCTGTTGCTTCGCTCGCCGTAATATATGTTATGGAGTAGCAAAAGCAAGTTACTCAATAAATGCAGTCGCGAGCGAATGAAGAAAGCCAAAAGAAAAAGAGAGAGAAAGCAAGAAAACTTGAAAAAGAGAGAGAGAGAGAGAGAGAAGGAGATCACATGTCTTGGATGTGCATTGGATTGTAATGTACCATTCTAATAAATAAAATCCTGCGGGTCGCCTTGTCGGTTAAAGAAAACGCCAGACTCCAGACTCCTCCAGACATCCAGCTCAAGCCCAACGTACTCCTCCGACAATTTGAGAAGAAGAACAAGAAGAAGAAGAAAAGGGGGGGGGGGGAAGAAAGAAAAAGTAACCCAGTAAAGCCGTCCCAATCTACAGCCCATACATATGTATATGTATATGTATATGTACATACATATATGGACTTTTGTATTTATATCCTCTGTCGGCTATATCACAATTTCTCCATTCTTTTGTAGAGCGGAGTGCGGAGTGTGTCTGTCCATCTGGACTATAGCCCGCCGCTCTATTTTCTATGTACAAAAACACAATGTATCCCCCATACAATAGCTATACGGATTATACACACATACACAGAGAGAGAGAGTATGGAAAAAATGAGGAAATTCCAGCGTCGGGGCTGCACAATGGGAAAAAAGGGTGGAAGAATGACGGGGAAAGAGGAAGAGGAAAAACAACAAGTCCATAACATGTACACAGTTAACCTATAGATTTCCTCCACATCCAGATCCATCGAGAAACAAGTCTGGATTTTTTTCTCCTTTCCATTTTATCCATTCTTTGTGTCCTGCAAATTTTCTGTGAATTTTCTACTTTTCTTCCAGCCAGTCCTGTGAGTCCTGTGAGTCCTGTGTCCACATCCCAGCACCAATTGACTTTTTTCTCTACATATCCTCCACTTTTTTATCCAGCGACTTTCTTTCTTTCTTTTCCCTTTGCTCAGTTTTCTGTTCTGTCCTCTTCTGTCCTCTTCTGCTGATACATAGTCCATGTATGCAGTTGGAGTTCCAGGCGGGACGGTCGGCGTTGTCGTCGTAGTTGTGCTTGGAGAGTTGAAAAACTTGGCATGGACACTTTGCGTCGCTTATTATAGTCCAAGTTTGGGGAGCGCAGAGCCCATTTGCATGTTTTTCTCCCATGGTTATTGTTTCCTTCCTTCCATCGCCCATCTCATCTCAGCCCAACCCAACCCAGCCCAGCCATTGGAATAATGCATGAGCAAAGGGAGAAAGTCCACCCGGACTTTTCTTCTTTTTTCATCCAGCTCCCAAATTGAGAATCCAGATCCAGCGACGAGATATTCCCGATGGTCGAAAATATTCCTTTTTTATACATAATATATGTATATGCATATAGGAAATATATTACTTTGACAATTTCCACCCTTGAATTCCTCAACAACGGCAACAAGAACAACAAGACAAGAGAAAGGGAAGAAAACTGACTTGCTGTCTGTATGCGGAAGACCATCATCATCGACAACAACTCTCCTCTCCATTTTCTTCTTGTCATTTCCCTCACATGTTATATGTTTTGCATGTTGCATAATATCCCCTACAAGAACATCACTTTTTTTTACACCCAACTGGTGAAATATTCAAAATTGGCATGTAAATGGGAACAGAGAGACAAAACAAAGAGGTGCATATTATCATGTGTTTAAGAAGAGCTCATGAGCACACCCTCCCATTTCCTTGGATTACATGACATTGCATCTCGACCCATCGCCTCTTTCGTCCTCTTTCTCATCATCATCGCAATTGTCTGCATCTCCTCATTTCCTTCACCTACTTTGCAATTCATCAACAATATTCAACCAAACACAGCCAGTCAGCGCATTGAATGCAATGCACGGAGAACCGCTCTGGACAACAACACGGGGAACAACAACAACAAGAAGTAAAAGAATGAGATGAGGACGACGGCGACCCTCGCAAAAAATGTGATGGGGGGATTATTGAAAGTGGGGAAAGAAAGCAGAGAAAGTGAGCGAACGAGCGATGGGGAAAGTTTGACTACATGCAAGATTTTCCCCTTCCATTTCTCACCCATTCAGTAGTTTGAATAGCGATCGAATCCCGCCGTCGCCCTCCCATTGTACACACACGTACACACATACACACACATACACAGTGCTGTGTACAGTCAGCGAGTCGTCCGTCGGCTAACAAAACTTTTCTCATCTCCCTCAACTTGTTCTGCCTCTCCTTCTGGCTTTTGTTTGCCGTCTCTCTGAGAATTCTTCGGCGAAACGCTGTGTGCTGTGAGTGAGTGGGGTAGAGCTGCCACTCCATTACAACAACTACAATGGCAATCAACCCGGATTTCTTAAATAATAAGTACTTGAAGAGTAATTAAATTTTAATTAAACGACCAATAAATGCTTTCCTCATGTCTATCTCCTCATGCAGGAATTTGCATATGTACTCAGATTACTCAGCCACTAGTCAATTCTCTTTGGGTGCAACACAACACACAATGTGTACAATGTTTAAGATGCCCTTGAAATATTTTCCTGGAGAATAAATCAACTCCTGGCCACGACCCTTGTCATTGTTCCGCTCTTCTGCTTTATTCTTCTCCAGTCGACCTTCAATCATCGGACTTGATTAAGACATCTTTCTTGACTAATCTTTTCCTTTTGTTTTTTCCTCTTGGTTGTATGTACTATGTACATTGTACATGTGTGTGTGTGTTGCGGAAGGGAAATTGAAATTTTCACTTGGACTGAAGCAAATGAAGGACTGAAAAAAGATGGAGCTGTGGGAATGCCCTCCCATTTGTTTTCCCCACTGCACTCCGCGTCGTCCCCTCCATATCCAAGAAACTTGTCTTCATCTTCATCTTCATCTCCATCTTCAACTTGATCTTTATTCACGCCCCGCGCTCGTAATTTCATTCGTGTTGTTAGTCAACCGTTTTACGCGCCATCCGTGCATGAAAATATGAAGAGAAAGGAGGAAAGGAGGGAAGAGGAAAGAGAGAAAAGGGAAAGAGAAAGCGGGAGGAAGGGAGAGAAAGTGTGTAGTGTAAAATCTGGAGAGAGTTCAAAAATGTTGTTGGCGAGAGAGGAAGCCATTGGGCCCTTCTTCCAGTCTAATTTGCTCCCCGCTTTTGGAGTGAGCAGACAATTCTTAATTAACAAATGGGTGTCCAAGTGAATGGTGTTGCCCCCCCCCTTTCACTCCCCCTTTTTTCACTCCCTCCCAAATCTACAACTCTTCTCCAGACTTTGCCAGAGAACTGCAGAGAGAGAGAGAGAGGCATGAGTATGTATATTAGGGAGATGCATGAAGGAGAGTACCTCGAGCAGATCCAACTCTTGTATGGCGATGGCGGGATGGATGGATGAGCGCTTCGCTGCGCCCATTCTTCACACCAACAATATTAACACTCTCTTCATTCCCTTACTCTCTCCCTCTCTCCCGAATCTTGCATAATATTCTGCATATTCACAACAACAATTGCCACAGAGAACAAAGTCCCGCATTCCAAGGACAACATGGGCAAATGGGAAAAAGATGGCTGTACACGAGGACTAATGTGGATAACTTGTGTCTGTCTGTCTGTCTGTCTCTGTAGATCTTTCACTCTTGGCTCTTTCCCTCTGACCCCGACTTCATAAACCACACAGCAGATACACACAGAGCGCAGAGCAGGGGAAAGAAGAGGCAAAGAAATAAAACCAGATACTTTTCTAACTAATACATGCGTATTAACGTAAGGAGTGGAAAATATACCAGCTTTAGACATCCTATATGTGTACAGTGTACACTGTTTAACCAGGAGAATTCCCGGAGAAATGGATACACCCATGAGCCTGTATAATATGTAGAGGCGTGGAGTAAAAACACCCAAGAAAAAAAAGGAAGAGGATGGCAGATGATGCAGGGGAAAGAACTGAGATGTAGATAAAGTAACCTTGGCGAAGAAAAAGGAAGAAAGAGAGAGAGAGAGAGAGAGAGAGAGAGAGAGAAGGAAAGGAGCTCCCTGACAATAAACTAAATGTTTGCAGAAATTTTCTGCCTGTCAACCCTCATCTTTCCAGTAGACTTTTCATTTCTCCAGAAATGAAAAAAAGAACAAGTAAAGGAAGAAGAAGAAGAAAAAGAAAAAGAAGCAGCCGGGAGACTAAGACAGTCTTTTTGGTTTTCTCTATAATATGCAATATGCAATGTACACAGTCGTACATTTTCCTAATAATACCCCACCATATATATAATACGTAATGTGTATGTACATTATACGCGTGTGTGCATTTATGTGTGCTGCATATTGTCACATTATGTACTATGTCTTTTGATGGGGAGAAAAAGAGAAATTGGGAAGGAGAGCTGTAAAAAAAGGAGCTGAGCAACCATCCTTTCCTTTTTCTCTTTCTTCTTGCTTATATTTTCCCACTCTTTCCAGCAGAAGGGAAACGAAAGAGGAGGGAAAAGGCAGAGAAGTCTAGAAGAAGAGCCTGGAAGGAAGAAGAGTTTGTATTTGTTCATTTTTTCACACTGTTTGTGTGTGGTGGTGAGTTGTGGGACTGGGATGCCAGAACTCTGCATCAATGCGCATAAAAGCAAGAGACTGTGGGAATGGAGATGATAGCAGTGGCAGCGGCAGTGGCAATGGCAGGATAGACATTCATCTATACTGCAATGTCTATGCATGGCAAGATGGAATTGTTAGAGAGGAATGAAAGGAGAAGAAGAAGAGGATACCTTTTATGAAAATTTATGTCTCCCCTTTCAGCTATTCAAGCCCTCCCGCTCTAAAGTCTTCCCTCCCTTCTAAATCACCCAAATAAATTACCCTCCAAACTTAATCATAATTTATTCAATTTCATAATAATAATGCTTTAATAACGTCGTTCGCTCTCATATTATTATTATCCTTATCCTTATTATTATTTTTTTCTTCTTCTTCTGCAGTTCCTCGATTAAGTCGGTGAAAAGGAGGAGCAGCAGCAGATGCACAAGTCAAGGTGCAAAGTCATCAGAGGTCATTGGAAGTCACTCTCCTTTATTAAAAAAAAAGAATATTTGACTTGGTTGGGTCTACCGTGTACGAGAAGAGAAAAAAAAGTCAGATTTCCAGTTGGGGAAAAAGTGCGAATATTTTTTGCATAGGCTTGATTCATTCACATCTCTGTTCCATCTTCGTTGCTCCTGGTCCTGCTCATTCAACCTTTCTGCTCTGCTCACCGAGTAACATAATATCAGTAGAGAGCCTGCAAATAATATTGCAAAATGGAGGTGGTGGTTGGTCCGTCTCTCTCTCTCTGAAACATCTCCCCAAGTGCCTATAACTTTTGATGCATGGCATGGCCTTCCATGGATCCGCATATTCCCAATTACTTATGGCCAAAAATGGCCCATCCCCCCCCCTCCCAACCACACATGAGACTTTTCTACAACTTTGCAACCACTAGTCCAAGTCACAAGAATATATTCCGGCCCTTTTATATTATGTACGTACATATAAGGCAGACGGAATCCGTCTTTGGATTATCCCTTTTATACTACACAATTAAAATTTCTTCGAACCGATGCCTCAAGAAGTTTTTTTACAATTTCCAACATTTTTTATCCCATTGTATGGGTGACAAGATGGTTGACATTCTGAAATTCCGTCGCGACAATCGTCATGGCTCATTGCAGCTCCTTGTAATGAACCAACCAACCAGCCAACGAACGAACGAGCCAGGGTTTGCCCCATCCCAGAAATATTTAGGACAGACTCCATTTTAAGCTCCTAAATTTACCCTGCAAAATTCAGATCAGTGTGACGTGGAGTTGACAACACTGATTGCACTGCAATAAGGAGTCAAAATGGTCGTGAGAAACTCCAAGTCAAGGGAGGAGCTGGAGGTGGAGGACTGGAGAAAGAAAGAAAGAAAGAAAGCAAAATTGAAAGTGAGAGTAGAAAAGGGAAAGAGAAAGCGGAATAATCGCTTTCTGAAAAAAACCTTCGACGTACGCATTATTTGTAGTCTGCAATTCTTCACGACACAAGCAAGCAGCAAGTTCAACTCAAAAGGCAACTCCACAACGGCGGCGGCAGAAGGAGAAAGAAAGAAAGAAAGAAAGAAAGAAAAACGAGGAGGAAATTCGAGAAAGGGAGTGAAACCCAAGGAAGCGGGAGGAAGAGGAAGAGACGGAGGAGGAGGAGGAGGAGGAGGCGAAGGAAAGAATGAGAAGGAGAAAAGGAGAGAGGAGTGAGTTGGTTGTGGCGGCTGACTCCAAAGTAAAGTAAAGCAATGGAATGGAATGCTGAATGGTAGACAAACTAACAGGAGGAGAAGGGGGAGAAAGAGAAAGCAAGACAGAAAGAAAGAAAGAAAGAAAGAAAGAAGGAGAAGGAGAGGGAAAAGAGAAAGTTTTGAAAATGTGTGGATCAATAGTTCAGCGCCTGAGCCCATTTACATGTTCCTTCGAATTGATGCAACAAATCTTGTGAAATCATCTTCCTCCCAAAGACACACATGCACACACACAATGGCACGGAGAACAAGAAGCAAGGAGGAGAACAAGTCCAGCTCTTCTTCTTCATCTCTTTCCTCTCCTTCTTTTCCTTCTTCTTCCGGTTCTCTCATTTAACATTTTGAGTTTTTGAAAAGTTCTCCATTACGCTGGCTGACTGTCTGCTTTTCCCTTCCCCGTTTACTCCAAAGCAAGAATGGAGAGAATGGACCATGTGGGCTGAGAATGAGGAGATGGAGGAGAAGGAATCCACGATGGCACTTTCAATGGCAATTGCAATGCAAATACTTCCACAACTCAACTCAAACGCCGACTTGACGAGCTGTCTCTGTTTCTCTCTCTTTCTTTCTCTCCCTTTTTACTCAAGATGGGCGACAACTTTTATCAATCCGCCAACCAAAATAATGCCCTACATGCAAGAATTTCAGTGGCAGGGAAACCAACATTCTGCCATTTTGCTTCCATTAGACCCAACTGATGATCTCTATTTTTCTTGGCCTTCTTTTACTGCGACTCGAGGTCTAAGGTAATATTCGCCAATTTAATACGGAACTACTTGGACGTGGAGGAAAAGGATGGATGCCCCACATCCCACATCAAAATCCAATACCGCAGCATCCTTCATCAAACTTTCCCCCGAATTTTTCAGTCCTTCAGTCTAATGACATTCCCAATATGTATGTACATAATACATTTAAGTCGCCCTGTTTGTCCTCTTCCAAAAAGCTGCCATATTTTACACAAATTACGCAAATTTGTCTCCTTTTGAAGCAAAAAAAGAGCTATATACAGACATTTAGGTGCTCCAATTGCGGAAGCCACATTTATTTTCATGGGAACATGTCAATTTATTAAGCAGAAAAAAGAAGGAGTTGAAGATGTTTCAAGTTTTTCATAATTATTGCAATTTTTCCTGAGCCAAATGACTGTTGGTCATTAGACAGAGGGACAAGGTAATTATCCTGTTTTTCCCCCTTTTTCGGCCAACTTTTAGTTTGCAAAAATGTCTACACGTGTAGATTAGCGATAAGACATTATGTTTGGATGTTTGGACAAATGAGGAAAGTTGTGGGGATCCTCCACTACTCTTTTCCTCCTCTCTCTCTATTTCCTCCTCTCTCTCTCTCTTTCTCTATTTCCTCCTCCTCCTCTCTCTCTCTCTTTTTGAGTGGGTTTAAGGGCTGACAGATAAAATTGTCTACATGCGCTCATTTCCTTAAAACTCAGGGAAAAAAGGAGAAAGTTTTTGCGATTTTGCCATTTCCCCCGTTTTTTTTCTTGTGCGCCATATGAAATGGAGGAGAAGATGAGAGAGAGGAAGATATAGAGGAGAAGAAGATGAGATAAATCCTGATAACTGTTTACTGACAAATTAGGATCTTTTCCAAGTCTACTTTCTCCTCTTCTCTCCTCAAAACTTTCAAAAGAATCTTCATTTGCTTTTCCCTTTCCTTGTTAAGTATTACACATTACACATACATACATATGAGTGTTATTATAGTATGTATAGATATAAACTGATATAATATTCGAGTTGGTTTTTGCAACATGTTATGAAAAGGAGATTCTGGCAAGATGAGTGTCGTCGTCGTCAAGATACAAACAACATTTTTGATTTTCAAGGATCCTACAAACATACATACATACATGCATACATACACAAACTGATCTTGATCCATCAGCATTAAATGTTGGCTGGAATTTACATCCGACCCTTTCACAGATTGACATTTAAATCCACAGGAAAAAGAAGAAGAAGAAGAAACTGAAGAGTTTCTTCATTGGGGTTCTATCTTTCTGTATCTATCGGCTCAACTTTCGAGATAAATCTGCTGCTTACTTGGAAAGAAGATCAAAGGCATAAAGAAAGAAGGGGAGAACAAGGTGGAATATCTATTACGCTCCTAAGATATTAGACTCCACCTGTATAATATCTTTATACTTGTATGTATGTAAACACATGACTACTCTAGTTAGTTCTCAAATTTAAATGGCTGGAGAATTATTTAATCTCCAGGAGGAGGAGGAGGAGGATCATGTCATGTCAAACCTTGTCTACTTTTTGTTGTTTGTCTCTGACTGTGACTGTGACAAGTGGGATCAATCTAATTAGCCCCACTCTAAATATTTTTGGTGTACATGAGTAATGAGTATACATGAAACCTTTGGATTGACGTGGACTTGATTTTATTTTCAAAATACCGATATCGAAACGCCTTTTGGAGCTGGGAAGAGGGAATCGTGAAGGAATTGCGGAGGATTTGAATCACCACTTGTTTTTAAAATGCTCCATATATATGTATATATTTGTAACATGGAAGAGAGAGAGAGAGGGAATCTCTTGGATGGTGAATTTATATGCGAGCAAGGGAATTTGAGGGGGGAGAAAAGAGAGAAGGAGAAAGATTTACAATGTAAGCAATAGTTTTTATGCCGACTACATAAATAAGCCCTGGATGTTGGCTCTAAGAGAGAGAGAGAGAGAAAGAGAGAGAAGAGGAAGAGAATCCAAAGGAAATGCCGAGATGGATGATGAGCTGGAGACGGAAAAACGAGGGCCCAACTCCCATCTCTCTTCCTCCTCTTCTTCTTCTGTCCTCTCCTCTTCTCTCTCAATGTGACTGGGAAGAGGAGAGAAGAAGGAAGAGAAAGAGAAGGAGAAGGAAGGTTGTGCTGGAGAAAGTTGCAGAGCTGGTTGTATGTGTAGTGTGTAGGCATGTTCCCCGTTGTATTATGTTTTGCATGAGAATCTTGGCTTGGCCCACAGTAAATATGTTGCTGCTTCAAAAAAAGGTACGACGAGGACAGGAGACTCGGAATTGCACACAAAATATTGTGGAAAATCCACACGCACACGCACCATCCCATCCCATCCCCGTATACAACGTAACATCACATAACATTGTACAACAACACAATACAATATGTACAGGCAGCCAGACGCATAAAAAGGTACGCAGACCAGGAATACAAATACAAATAGGAATCAGAATCAGAATAGAAATAAGAATAAGAATTGAGAGAGAGAGAGAGGAAACCAGATACAGAAATTCATATGGATCTTTTCTCGTCTCTCTCTTGTGAATTGGGATGGAAGGAGAAAGGAGAAGGGAGAAAGAAGAAGAGGATGAAATTTAACATTGAGGATTGAACATTGTGCTGACTGTCTGAGAGATTCTCTTCTACGTGTGCCCTCCTCCCTCACTCACTCACTCACTCACTCAATCTCATTCCTTGTCTTCTCCTCTTTCTTTTGAGTTGTAGTGTAGTGTAGTGTAGTGGGGGCTGTCGTGGCAACAACCCCTCCATCCATCCTCTTCCTCTCATTGTTAGCCTACAGTTGTGTGTACTTTGCAAGTGGCGGCATCCAAACTTTCTATATCAGCATTTCCCCATCCCTCTTCTTCTTCTTCTTCTTCTTCTTCTTCTTCTTCACCGCCGCTGTTTCTCCCTCCACCCATTCACTCATTCTCTTATTGAGACTTGAGAGAGAAGAAGAAAAAGACAGAATAGAACAAGAAGAGACAAGAAAGACACACACAAAGTCAAAACTCGTAACGATCCAATTGAAATTCTGGGGGTGAATCCCGTTTTCACAAATAACACGGCCAGCAAAACTCCCCCAACTCTCAGCTCAACTTTACTTCAACTCAACTCAAGTCTCAGTTTTGAGATGGTGCAACAAGAACAAGAAGAAGAGGAGGACGAAGAAGACTTTTGTCTGTAATGCACCTTTTATACATGACAAATCTTATTCTTTTCCCGCGCCTTATCTCCTCATAAAAATATACAAGACGATCTTCTTTAGGGAAACACCCTCACAACTCCCGGTTTCATCCTGCTCGTCGTATTTCATCCTCAATTCTCTTCATCCCCATCCTCATCATCATTTTGTGGGGAACATCCAGAAATCCAAATCCAAAATCCAACATTCTCACCAGAATCATCATGATGATGATGATTCTGGCCACGTGACTCCCGTGTCGTGTCCCAAGGATCTCCCCCCTGATTTATTTTACACGGACGAAAGTTATAAATAAATAACACGCGTCTCCTCATCTTTATCGGCCAATGAAATGCTACAAACTTTAATTCCCCCACACAAACACAATGTCTCTTCTCCTCTCTTTTCTCTTCTATCTTTATGCAAAAACTAAGTAACTGGAGAAAACTCGGTCCATATAATAATAATGATAATAATAATAATAATATTATGTGAAGGGATAGAAACAACAAGTATGTATGTAAGTAGAGAAAGAGAGAGAGGAAACTTTTGTTGAGTGTTGGTTGGTTGGTTATTGGAGACGGAGGAGAAAAGTTTGTGGATATGATCTGGAAATATATGTATAAGGAGAGCAAACAAGAGGGTGAACCCTAACTCAACATACATATTCACATATTCACATTTCTCACTCTCACTCTCAATATATTCACATTGAGTTGACAAAATTTCCCAGCTTCTCTTCCCTCTCCCTCTCTTTCTCTTTCTCTCTCTGTTATTCTGAGTGGCTCAACTTGATTTTCAATTTGCATTCAAATCAAAATCAAAATCAACTTGACGACCTGCAGTTCGTATATTATATGCTATGTACATATAAGTACAACAATCAAAGCGTCGAGGATGATGATGTACTCTTTAAAGGGCGACAAGAGAAAAAGAAGAAGAAGACGAAAGAGAGAGCTGCTGATGAAACAAAAGGGATCTTATTTCTTCTTCTTCTTCTTCTTCTTTGCCCCCCTCACATGGCATCAAGACAAGAGGGAGATGGGAGATGGGAGATGGAGCAGGGTGGAAATTGAAATAGCGCTATAAACAAAACGGACTCGTTAGCGCATTGCCAAGGTGCAAATCCCTGAGACAAAAAAAGGTGCCAACACACAGACACACACGCTGCACACATATTGTCGCACACACACCAGACAAGATGAAAGACAGAAAGAAAGAAAGACGGGAGGAGAAAAAAGAAGAAGAAACGTATTGACAGAGTCTTGAAACTTTTGCATTAAATTCATGATTGGTGCCGGGTGTGGCGTGTAATCTTCATTAATTGAATCTTTCTTCTTTTTCAACTTTTCCCCGTCTTCTTCTTCCTCCTACTCTTTCACTCCTTTACTGGAAAAGAGAGAGAGAGAGAGAGAGCATCTCCTTCTCTCTCTCTTTTTCTTTTGCCCTTGTCATTGTGATTGTTGGGTGGAGGAGCCTTGACTGGGACTCCAGCAGCATCAGCTCCACAGACCTTTCTTGGAAAAAGAGGAACAAGATGCAGAGATGCGTCTATGTATCTTTCTTGTTCTTCCTCGGCTGCTGCCGCTTCATTTATGCAAGGAGCTCGTTAGAATGGAAAATCTCCATGTTTACACAGCCTGGAAAAGAAAGAAAAATTTCCTGGAGAAAAAAAAGAGGATTCCTTTCAACACCTCTCCAACAATTCTTCTTCCTCTTCCTCCTTCTTTTTCTTTCCCTCTCTCCTAACATTTATTCTTGTTCTTCCTCCTCCGTCTCTTGCGTGTGTGTGTGTGTGTGAGTGCGTGCATATCGATCAAAAGTGAAAAACGAGAAGATAAATAAAAAAGTCTTACTCTCGATAAAAACTCGTGATTTTATATTGTTATGCAGCCCTCCCGGTTTTCCCTTCATTTTGTACAAAATAAGTTCAAGTTTATCTAGAAATGTGAGTCTAGTTTTTAGTTTAGTTTATTTTTAGTCCTTGTCCTTGTATTTATTTTAGCCTTTTAGTTTATGTTCTTAAAAAAATGATTAACTTTTTTTACAACTTTCCCAGAACAAATTGAAAGTGTTAAAAAATGGTGGTGAATGGTGATAGTTGTAAATTTGAGAGGAACTTGATGTGATGTGATGTGAGGAGATGTGAGGAGAGGAGAGGAGACGGACGGACGGATGATGATGAGCCAAGACGTGACCAAGGTTTCCACATACAAAGATACTAAAAGAAAAAGAGGAGACAAGAAGAAGAAGAAGAAGAAGAGTTCTTTGTGTCAGTTTGAGTGGGATGTAAATGTGCGTGATGGGAGATGTCAACGCATATTTCTCTTCCCTACATCCATCCATCCATCCATTCATTCATTCATTCATTCATACCGTACGTGTGTCTCCTCTTTTCTCTTTTCTCTTCCTTCTTCTTCCTTGGATCTTGTTATGAATTCTTCGTTTGAGAATTCTATCATGACAAAGTAGAGAAGGTCGTGACGAGAATTCTTGTGTCCCGCTCCCAATTTGTCCCACCATCCATCCACACACACACGCACACATACGCATAAGTATAAATGCACATCATTTTTTTATGAATACAGACAAAGAGACAGACAGGCCCCACATCCCAAATATCACATATCTTGTCCATGTACAATGTCACAGCTTTTCCTCATTCTTCACTCACTCTTTCACTCACATTCTCTTCTTCTCATGTGGTACACGGTGCAAATGGATGCCAGTGGATCCACGGACATTTGAAAGCCACTCTTTTGCTCATATCTTCCTCCTGTTTTGTTAATCATCCCGTCCCATTCCCTCGTCAATGTCAATCCAACCAGAAAAATGGCAGTCATTAACTAATGGCAAGTTTGACAAGAGAGTAAGAGAGAGAGAGCAAGAGGTGTCGATTCATTCACTCACTTCTTGACATTTACATGGTTGACATGGAACACAAGCCAAAATAGTTTACAAGTGTAAATTACCAGAGAAAGGTGAAGACAGGGAGAAGACAAAAAAGTAAAACCTAAATGATGGGGCGTGAAAACAAATGGGACAGTTATAGAGACAAAATGGGCAGACATATACATTATACATAGATGAGGAATAACAATAATGGGCAATAGGAATGGGAAGAGTAACAATGGGGAAGGAGGATATTAAAAAGTGGAACATTTTCCTCCTCCATTTGCCAAACGAGTCAAGAGTTGTTGTTATGAGATGGATGCACTCTAAAAATAGAAAACAACTTTTCATGGCGTGTGCGACGGAGGACGGAGGAGTTGGACGCTGTTTTTATTTTACAAGCAGAGCTGGCTGGAACTGGGGAAAAGAAAACTGGGAGACAAGAGAGAAAGAGAGGAGAAAACAAAGTTTATGAAGAATGTGGATAATAAATGAAAGTTGAGAGAAAGGAGGAGGAGGAGGAGGAGGAGAAAAAACGAGACGAGGGAAATCAACTTATCAATAATTGCCTTGTTCCGCTTCCTTTCAATCTGCAAGCATTTATTTCTCATCCACCACCTCCTCCTCCCTCATACTATGTATAATATACTTTTCCTCCTCCCACTTTCCCTCCTCCTTTCTCTTTCTCTGCTTTCATTTCTACTCCTGCCCTGTCTCTGTCTCTCTCTCTCTGTGTCTAAATGAGAGTTGACGCTCTGAAAAAATGAAAGTTGGCTCTGCTCGACTCATTCCTTCTTTGGCTCCTTTTCCCTCCTCTTTGGCTGACATGGAATCTATTTGGCCAGGAAAGTACACAACTTGCAAAAGAATCCCAACAACAACAGCAAGACGAAGAGACGAAGAAGAAGAAGAGGAAGAGTCTGAAATCTGTTTATAAAGATGTAAAATATTCATCTGACAATTTGTTGCTATATCGTATAAAACTTTTACGGCCTTTTCCCTTCCTTTTCTACAACAACAACTGCTACAACTGCTACAACCTTGACTGCAACTTATATCGAAACGACTCCTTCTTCTTCCTCTTTCTCTTTCTCTTTGGGTACCTTTTTCTAGCTGTATAATTCAATCTTGGCGTCCTGTAGATATTTTACCATTTCCCAGCCAGCCAAACCCTTTCTTTCGTTCTTTCTTTCTCCCAGTGTCGAGTTTGTTCTCTCTCAACTCAACTCGAGTCAGTCGACATGTTTGTACTGAGCGGGCGAGAATATTTCATGGCAAATGAATATCTTGTGTGTGTGTGTGCTTTGCTTGGATACAATACAATACAAAATACACACACAATGGGATTGAGTGTAGGAGCCCACTTCTCATTCCATATTGTCTCTCTCTCTCTCTCTCGACATGTTAATATGGACCAAACTCTGTGACTCCACTTGGCTCAACTCAACTCAAGTCAAGTCAACTGGCTCTCCCTGATAAAAACAGAAGCTTTTTCTCCCATTTTTTCCTCCATTCGTCCCTTTCTCCATTTGTTTCTTTGTCTCTCTGCCTGTCTTTACTTTTGCGTTTCCTCTCTCTCTCTGTCCTCCCGTTTGACTCCCATTTTTTGCCCATAGTAATGTGAGCTGCCCCATATCCATATCCGATCCATCTTCTCTCTCTCTTTCTCTCTCTCTGTTCAATTCCCTCTCTTCTTCTTTTCTATTGTCTACATATTTTTTCACTTGTTTTCTTTGTACTGCTGCTGCTGCTGCTGCTGCTGTTGACTCTTTGCAAAAATACCCACACAATAATAATAATAATAATAATATGCAGGGCTCTGTTTCTTTTTTTTATTTGTCTCGTAGTTTTGTAGGGGCAGAATGAGGACTAATAGGAAGTCAACGACAATGGCAAATGGCAAAAAGACAACAAGGAAAAGAAACAGGAGGACAGCAGAACAGAGAAGAGCAGAGAAGAAGAAGAGGAGAGAAGAAGGGAGCAGAACAAAAAGACAAAGACAAAGGAAAGGAAAAAAGGGAGCATTAGGCGAGCAAGGAAAAGTCTTTATACACCAAATAGATGCGACTCTCTCTCTCTCTCTCTTTCTGGCTATATGAGAATCTTTGTCTTGTGCTTTTGCTCTTGTATTATCCAGTCACCAGTCAAGTAAAGAAGAAACAGAAAAGAAGCTGGAGATGGTTTAGGATGAAGCACACACACATACACACACGCAGACACACACTAGTTCTCTCTTTCTGTTGGGTTCTCTTTAGTCAAAAAATATATTGCTTGGGTCTTTTTATGCATGTCACAAGAGTTATTGCTCCTACAGATCTGAATCCAAAGCTAAAATTAGTGTCTCCTTTTCTTTCCTCTTCTTTCTTCTTGGTCTATTCCTCATGATGGTACATAATATGAAGATTGTACATGTTGGAGGCGAGAAGGATAGGGAGGAGAAGAAAATATTAAAACGATATTTCATGGGAATCGTCACATGCATTCTCTACTCTATTTTTTAGCCTATTCTTCATCCACACTTCCTCTTCTTCCTCTTCTTCTTCTTCTTACCATTCCTTCATCCTTTCCTTTCCTTTTCTATCCCATACACACACAATTTTCATAGACTTAGAATGTACAATCGCCCCACCAAAAGAGAAGCACAAGAATACTTTTCAGATTTTGACACTCACAGCTCACACTGTACTCTCTCTCTCTCTCTCTGTATCAAGATAATAATAATAATAATAATGCAAGTTATGGTATGCTCTACTGTGTACGCACCTCTCCCTTCTCTCTCTCTCTTTCTTCTCTCTCT
>JAQIVE010001505.1:0-24547 GCA_034698285.1 Sminthurinus bimaculatus | reverse complement strand
TGACCATTTTTAATATAATTTTTTATATTAACTCAATATATTAATATATATTAAAAAGCCTCTATATGAATATATATAACTAGTAGATTAAATTTCAAAGATAGTAAATAATTGCCCATAATTTAAGAACCCTTTAATTTTATTTTTTTATATGAAAAAAGTAATCCCTTAGTAATAAAATCTTATTTTATTAGTAAAAATCTGTTATAGTAATAATAATATAATTTTATTTAAAATGATTAAGATATATATAAAAGAAGTCATATAATTAACTTTATTATATTCTCATATATACTAAAAAATCCTTAATTAAAACCTTCTTAAGCAAAAGGAGAATCTAAAGCCATATAACTTATATTTTTTCTAATAGTGCTTACTTTTAGTCTAATAATAGTATTAAATATTAATATTTAATATAAAAAAATTAATTATTGTAGCTTAAAATTTTTATATAGTAAATAAATAATTTTCTAATAGGTATATGCTGCCAATGCTGTGCACAGCGCTCGATTCGATAGGATTGGAACGTAGCAACAAAATTCTGAAATGCAAAGTTTGGCAACTTATAAATTCTGAAATTATTCAAGCTAAAGACTACTTTAATTGCTTCAACTATATCTTCGCAAGCTGTCATGGTGTTCAGCAGTGGACGAAATAATATTGCGAAAAATTGGGCAACAGGAGAAATGTATTAAAATTTTGAAAATTATTCTGTAAAACTCATCAAAATTGAAACATGAATATTGTGTGTAATTTTTCTTACCGACTTATTTTGAAATAAAATGAATCTACACGGTAGCGTGAGAGACTAGGATGAAAACTTTGACATTTTTTTAATTTTCACAACTTTGGTTGTATACTTTTGTATTCTTCTTTTTTCCCGTATTCATCTGTATTTTTTTGTCAATAACATGAAGATATAATCCTTCTTTTCTTTCCACCGAATATTATGCAGACTACAAAACTTCATCCAGAAAAAAGGACGAAGAATACATTAAAGGAATATTTTTACCATTACTGTTATTCGCCTATCACTTTTATTCCACCCAAAGAACTAAACTAAATGTATCTCTATGTGTGTGTGTTTCCTTTGAATGTGCGGAGACAAAGAATGAAAATGTAAATGCAAATAGGGAAATGGGGAATATTATATCAACATTGAAAGGAAAAAAGTAGAAAGCATCTCGTTATTCGTATGTATATCTGTAGGTATAAACCGGCGATGAAAGGTAGAACCAAACTAAACAGTGCACGAGAAATTATAGGAATAAATGCCATACACTTTTTTGCATCCATCCTTTCTTCGCACACATATTTGCTCAGAGGTAGTTTATACAGACACAAATTTCGATATATCTTGTGCCACCCTGTTTGGAAACAGAGGGAAAGGAAAAAGTATGCTGTGGTCTGCTATCTAACCTACAGCTGTAGCTGTCTGATTCTATGTATTGTATACATGCATATAGTTAATAGAAATTTCTACGCATTCAAGTCAACTGAAGTCAAGGCGGGCCTGGCCTGACTCAAATCGATTCCCCAACGCCAACACCAAAGACATTATAACAAGGAACATCAATAGAAACTACTAAATGTATATTGAATGTGGAGCAAAATGGCAGGGCATGGTATGGTATGGAAAATAGAAAGTCTGTATATGAAGAGATGGAACTCTTGCATATGCACACACTTATCAGGATGGAAACGTAACTATTGGGGTGTGTAAAATGGTAGCTTAAAATCGAGCCAGGGAATTTGAACAGGTCATATATTTTTTAAAGTACAAGTCATTCATGTCCGTTTCAGCACATTCGAACAGTAGAGCATTTCAACATTTCAACGGGGTAAAAAGGACGAATCGGCAAGTTTTAGCGGAGCTTTCTCCCCTTTGAATTGCACAAAGACTTTGCACTTTGTATATACATATGTATAGCTAGTTTTAGCATACAGCGTAGTTTAGTTTATTTCAGTTCGGTTCAGTTTAGCTTTGGTTTGCTCAAGTTGGACTTGACCAATCTGGCTCGTTCTCTGGTGAATTTCGTCTTCTTTTCTCTCCTTGCCATTCAATGGCTATATCCAATTCGTTTTATTGCTTTCTCCCGCCCTCCAGTACTTAATGTATACACAGCATTCCTGGAACATTCCCGAGGTTTTGCATTTATCTTTATACATTATATTTGATAATTTTGTCCATTCTATGAAAGCTTTCAATTTTTTTTCAAAAAGTCGGTTTAATTTTAAAATGTTCTGTTCATAAACGTTTTTTAACCTAGAATTTAAAAAAAATCTTTGCATCAATTTGTATTTTAGCTAGTGTCAAACTTCAGAATTACACGGTGTATAACTGTATACAATGCACATGAAGATTTTTGTAGACATGCAAATTGTTTTTAGAGAAACAGTCCTTTCTCTCCTTTCTCGCTCACATTCACTTTGTTTCTCTATTCGCTTTTTTTTCTTTGTATACATTTTTTCTATTTCCATTTCCTCTTGTTTTTTCCACGCTTACTTTTTTTATTTCTTTTCTCCATTTGGCTCCTTTTCTCTCTTTCCTTCCTTTCCGTCGTCGTCGTCTTCTTCTTGCTTCATTCTTCCTTTGTTTCACTGCTTTGTATTTTACGCACAAAACACATTTGACATTCTTTCTAGTTGAGAGACGGGGGAAGGCAGGAGGAAAACAAAAGGACGGAGATTCAAATTTGGATTTAGGATTCAGGATGTTAAACGTAAAGAATATATAATACAATACCTACTATAGAGAAAAGAATAGAGAACCGCAATCCTGTATGCATACATACATACTACATACTGATATATATCTATAGGTTTGATCTTGAGGGAGATGATCTTTTTCCATAGTTTCACGGCTGCTGGTTGCCGTTGTTTCCACAGTTCAAGGGCTAAAGCGATGGATAACATAAAAGCCTCCGTATGCACGTACGTATGGAAATCCTGTATGTATGTATGTGTAATATGTATGTATAATGTATATAATATGAACTGTGGAAAAGTGGGAGGAAACTGCGGCCCAGATATTTAACCCGAGTTGATGTACTTTCTTAAATTATCTTCGAATCGCACAGTACAGCAAAAACTCGGCTCTTTGCTTTTTCGATCCCCCTTTCCTTCTCCTTCGACATTCACCCGCCTTTGTTCTAGGCCTCCATTCTTTCTTGTACAGAAATACATGCATATGTATGTATGTGTGCATTGGATCGTTGGATTGTTGGATTCTCCTTCTCCGGCTCTTGCAAGAGTTTTGTTTATGAGTGCCTCGAGGATTCGGACTTTATCAACGCCGTTCTCCATCTCCATCTTCTTCTTGTTCTTCTTCCTCTATACTCCATCCACCCTGTGTTTTATTCCCTTTTCTTTGTCTTCTTTTCCTTGTTCTTCGTCTCGTCCTCGCCCGTTATCTCATAAATCAGAGAACCTCGTCGGCTCTCGCCGTTTTGAATTTTCTGAAAGCTTGCAACTCCACTCTTTTACTCTTCTCTCCTCATTGTTTTTACGTAGGGTATGTATGTATGTATACTCAGACCCACATTCTTCTCCCTCTTCTTCCGTCACTCCATGTCCCACTCTTCAGTTTCCCAGAATTTCAGATTTTGCATGGTTTAGAATTGGAAGCATCGGATGGTCGAACGACGGAGATTCCTGGAAAATAATAGTGTGCAGATAGTATATTATATTCTGGGAATATAGTGGCATTCAGTTTACATTCCAAAATTTTGGAATTCCAAGAGGGGAGTTGGTGGGAATCCAAATATAAATAGGAATAGAAATAAATAGATATGGAAATGGAGAAGGAGTGTGCAAAATATAAAATATGTGACGCTGTTCCATTTCACAGTGATGGGAATATTAGATGGCAACTGGAGATGAATGATATGCGAGTTTTATTGTACATTTGAAGACTCTGGGACGTTTTCCGAGGCCGTAATAAAAGCAGCCTACATATTCTTTCACGTTCTGTGTGTACTGGTCTGTCCTGTAGTTTTCTGTCTCCTGTCCCCTGTCTCCTGTCTCATATCATGGGCACAGTCATCGTCATTGTCACCCACGTTCGAATAAATACTACATGAATACTATTTGTGGTTTTTCAAGAAAATCAAAGGACAGAATCAAATTTGTCGTGTGGTTTCTGCGACTGGGGAGAAATGCAATATTAAGCAAAAATTCCCATTTTTTGTAATATTCCAATTTTACAGCGTTTGTAAGTTTTTACAATATATTTCCCCGTGAGATGGATACGGGGTGGTTTAAAAATTCAATAAAAATTGAACAAATATGAAGAAGATAAAGGTTAAATAGAAAGACAAACATGTAAATTTTTGTGCAAAACTTGATGCTCTGCTGTTTAAAACATCTATTAAAAAATCCAATGGTCAAGAATTTTAATTGAAAGTTAGGTTTTTTAGTCCCTTTGTTTATAAAAGCTTTAACGTGCTTTCAAGTGCAGGTGATACAATGTCAAGTTTCAAGTTATTTTAAGAGAACCCTGTACATACATGTGACTGTGATTTTGCACTGATGTGTACACCAAAATCCTTCATTTTCAGTGTTCATGGTTCCTTCCATCTTAAAAATGGGAACATCAAATGAATGACAAGTACTGTGTTACGCGACAGTTGGAGGTCAACGAGCAAACGGGGGTTACTTTCAATTTTACATACTTTGCATACAGGTCTGTACTGTACATTGTACATTGTACATGCACATAAAATATAAAATACGATGTGATATCATGAATCCTCTATTCTTACTGTGCTGGATATTTGCCGTTGTCGTTCCCTCCCGTTGGCTCTTCTACAACAAGGCAAGGATTACATCGTATTTTCCATCAGCTCATCATCCTGGTCATCGTCTTGGTCTTGGTCGTCGTGCTGCGCTGGCACCGTCCAATTTGCCGCATCTTCTCTCCTCATTCTTTACTCTCTTTTCTTTCCCCTTCAAAGTGTAATATTGACAGATGGACTTGACAGAGTGGGTCTTTGAACGTCCGTTTTCCTTGAGTTTGGCTACCGCAATTTCATGGCTCATGCTTCATGTTCACCGTAGTGTCATGTCACCATTGTATATACGATAACATATCATACCATAGGCCCCGCGTACTTTCAGATCTTCATCAAAGTTGACCATATCCCTGTCTGTGTGTGTCTGTGTACATTATACATACATACACCGAGACAGTATAAATGACAAATTTATATACCCCTGTCATACTTTTTGTGCACAGCTTTTAGAGATATCTATATCCGAACTTTGACGACCAATCCCCTGTATACATACATACATACTTGCACTTCAACTCAGCTCAACTTATCAAGCGCCAACTTATCGTCTCGTCTGAGCCCAAATATCAGTGTGTGGTAGAGCCAAAGCAAAGGGGAAATGAGAGATCTGGAGAAAGCGACGGGGGGAAAGGAAGCAGAGACAGAGGAAGGAGAAGCTCAGAAAGGAAGTAGAGAAACTTTTAGGTAAATTGTACACTGTACACTGCAGATATGTATGTATACACTGTACATACGTATTGTACAAATGTGCACACATGTGTGGAAATATTCACAGGACAAACTTATGTATGTACATCCACTTTAGCCTTAGCTTTTAGTTGCAAACTGGGACTGCACATTATAGCACGTCGTAAAAGATTACTCACTCACTCCCAGTGTGCCCACAAGGCATTTTACAAGTATGTCGTCAATCCTAAAGACGAACCCACACGGAAACTAAGACCAAGATGAAGCTCAAAATGTACAGGAAAATGCGGATGGTGACATTTGTTTCAACATTCAACATTGCTAACATTTTCTCCATTCTCTTCTCATATGTAACTAATATGTATACGATAAACTGTAACGGGAGGTCGTGACTCAGCGATTTTGCGACGCAACTAAGTATTCTCGAAAAATTCATAAAGATTTTCTTGTCTTCTTGTAGCCTACAAAATGTAACCATAGACATGTACATAACTTGTGGAAAGTTAAAATGAGTTTGCAGAGGCCGCAGTTGCCATGCAGCAAAAATTACAAAATACGGCTACACCTCAGTTTTGTATGAATGTATGTATGTAAGGAGCAGGATGGAAAAGTCACCGAGTTTAAATTTCAGTTAATACTAATACTTTAAAATAAATTTCCTGGATTTAAGTTTTAACCTTTAGAAACAAAAAGCGGAGAGAAACTGTGATTTTGCCAAGGCAAAACAAAAGAAAGACATCTTTAGGCTTTGGTTTGGCTTGGCTTGTGTGGGTTTAGTGTTTTACCTGGTCATTTATTTCACTCAGGTGGAAAGTACACATAAAGGCTTTAATAAATCTAATGCATCCTTCCGGCCGGATCCGAAGCCAAAGTCAAAGTCACCGTTAGAGTAAAAAGCCACGGAGCGAAACGTCGAGGAAAAGAATGGCGGAACGGAGCTTAGCGGAAAAGTAGAAAAAATTACGTAGATTACACAAAAAGGTGAACACGTACAATAATATGTTATGTATGTACGTGGAAAAGAAACGAGCCATTGCGAATAAGATGGACCTTCATGTATTATGTGGTCTCGTTTGGTCTGGTTTGGTCTGGACTGTTCTAGTCTAGTCTCTTTCTATGGCATCATTCATTCGGCTCGGCCGTGGCTCAGGATTCAGGGAAAGATTCAAAGTGCATGCCAAGGTAACGGAAAAAGTACAAGTGAAAGTAATACCGGTGAGCTGGGTAAATGATGTGACTAAATGAGTCCTCCTACGGATTCCATTCCATTTCTTGCAGTCAAAAAAGACAAGACAGTAAATGGTGAATGACTTTTCTTCACTTTCACTCCTCCTTTCATCTCAATTTCACCGTCTTGCTCTCTCTCTCTCCTGTTCTTTGTTCGTCATCTCTACACTTCTCCTTTTTCTTCTCCAGGGCTTTGCAAATTTCGTAGAATGGAAACTTCAAAATTTCCAGGCCAATCCTTTCATTTCTGTATAAATGAGGAAATTCTAAAGAGAAACACACGTGGAACGTCAAGCTTATTCAACGCTCATGGTAAAAGGAAATGTACCTTTGAGCTTTGAGTTTGAATGATGTGCTGTTGGATGTTGGCCGTGACCATCAGGCTCCTAGCCGAGTCGTTAATGGAGGACTCCATGAAAAATGCAAAACGACGGGGAGAATATAGACACTTAAAAATGGAAGCTTCTGCCTCCATAAACTGATTTAATATGACATAATCATTATCATGACGGCCGCAGCTACAACTACATATACATACGGTTATGCGTATGGTCATGATGGCGATGATGATGAGATTTTCCACTGTTGTTACTGGTGTAAAAATAATACTCGCTTAAGATAATACAGTGACGAACTGCAGAGCACGTGGCTCGTAAAAACCTTCCTCATTTATATGATGTGTGCCTTGCGACTTGTGTTTTGCGTCTCTCGGTTTGACGATTACGATTATGATCTTCATCATGAGTCAAATCCGTCGGCTCATCTCAAGTCCAACTCGAGGGAAGGAGTAAGATTAGAATAAGAGCAGGATACAAGATATAAGATCATGGAAGAGAAACGCGCGGCGGAAACTAGAAGAAACAATTAGAATAATAATATTCAGACTTCCCGTTGCCCTTCCGCCTAGTTTTCCACCAGTGTCATTTATGTACAATGTACAATGTACAGTCATATATGGAGAGAAGACTTGGCATGATTGTCATCATCATCATTATCATTATGGTGATAGCCGTCTTCACGATTTCCTTATTTTAACCTGCTCCGGAATTCTTTGTCGGAATTGTGTGTAAGATACGTACGTGGTAACGATAATAACAAAAGGTTAAAGTCTCAAACCACCATTTCAATCTTCCCCCGCAATGCCTCATTTATCATTTAGATAATGAATATTACTTACCGTTGGGAAATTCAGTTAAATATTTTCAAAAGCTTTAACTGGCTTTTGATATTTTAAATTTTAAATAAAAAGTAATGTGGTTTTAGGGTAAAGGAAGGAAAACTTACTCGAAACGTCGTCGGTCAAACAAAATCAAGTCAAGAATGTATTCTGAATACAAAATATTGTACAATATTCTGTATGAATTATAAACTAGATAGTCCCAGCTGTTTTTTCATGTATGGATTTTCTTGGGAGTTTTGAATTAATTGAAAATTTTGAGGATGAAGAAAACTATAGACAACGAGTACAAATATTATGTGATGGTGTAATACAATATACTGGAGCATATAGCCTCGTGTCAACATTTTTGTGTAATTATGGTAATGTCAAGCTCCACATTTCTTACTCTTGCTGCCAGTTCCATGGGCCACATTACCAGCCAGTCATGTCAGTTTTGTGCCGAGATTTGTGCAGTGAGTTGGTATGTATTGAACGTGATACATAAAGGAAAATACATGTGTTGGGAAACGGGGGTT
Source organism: Sminthurinus bimaculatus (assembly GCA_034698285.1). NCBI lineage: Eukaryota > Metazoa > Arthropoda > Collembola > Symphypleona > Katiannidae > Sminthurinus > Sminthurinus bimaculatus. Next base: position 16,145 of record JAQIVE010001505.1, on the reverse strand, counting down.
TCTAGATACAATATAAAATATTATCTTGATTACATTATACAGTGCACAAGGAAGGGAAATAGAGAGAAAGAAGGCGACGGGAAGCTGACGAGTATAAGATGAAATTGATGTATCCTTTTAAAAGACTGAAAAAGAAAATGAGATGACGAGCACATACGTATATGTATACTGTGCAAGCGCACAAATTGGTTTGAACAAGCGCAAATAGTGGCGACGAATTTATATTTAGTCCGCCAGTTTCCTTCATTCTTACTCCAGCTGAACAAGAAGAAGAAGATGAAGAAGAGCTTGAGTTTTATATTGTACTCCGTATGTATATATACGAGAGTGAGGCCGTTTCATACATTTTCATGGCTTCAACTTATGTGGAGCAATCATAAGGAGTCCGACACGACTTTCTTTCTGGGTCTCCCACTCTCTATCTTTCTCTCTCTTTCGCAACATGATTAATGTCGCAGTCATCATCATCATCATCAGTGGACGATGTGCGGCCAAATTTGAAATTTTATGTCCATTTACCAAAAGCTCGTGTTTTCACAATGAAACGCGTGGCCATGAAAATCCACCCCGCAGAATAAATATTGTATTCCGGGCACAATTCGTATCTAACTGTAATGATGATCACGATCACAATGACGACGACGAGGATGATGATGATGACGATTATCATCATCAGATTTATATGCTCAGCATTGAACTTTGGACACTGCTATTTCATACATACCTACATCTTTTTCCTCTTTCATCGAGCTCAACCCTGTGAAACAATTTTCTGATTGAATGCACTTTGTTGTGAAGGAAACCAAAACAAAGACAGAAGCATGCAATAAAAACAGCAAAAAATTGGGCAAAGGAATCTTTCAAGTGTTGTGCATTCAATTTTTCTCATTTCATGGGGATTTGAGTGTAATTCACATGTACACGGAAAGCTCGATGCTGTTCATATCGAATAACACTGAAAATGTGGACTTTGTATACATTATGCATTATGCATATTGTATTTTTGATAGTGCACAGTCAATTTTAAAGGATATCTCAATAGACATGTTTTGTTTATCCTCGGGCTTTGTGTCGAGCCTCGGGTTTTGTATAACGACTTTTTTCTGTTTTCACTATGCATGTGTGACTTTTTCTTTTGTGTTTTGCTTCACTACGCGCCTTCAAGTTTATTTATAAATATGTTTGCGAGGGAATTTTACGAGGAATGTTAGAATGAAGGAGCAAGGCAAAGAAATGTGTGTAAAAAAGAACTTTGCGTTTGTGTGTAAAAGAGCAATCGTCATGTAGATTTGAAATCTTAAGAAATCAATTTTAAAGCAAGCACACTGAAGTACAATACAATAAAACGGAATTCTCCAAAATAAAATTAAAACTGCTTTTAACCAAAAGTATTTACTATTTTTATGCAAGATCGTAAAGGACGATTGCACATTTGTGGTTTAAAGTCCTCATGTATAATGTAAAAACGATAAACCGATCTAAAGAAAAGACATGCAGAAAGTCAATCAGAAATGCATTTATGTATACAACCAACATGTGACACAGTAGAAAGCCCGTACAGAGGTGTATAACTAAAGGGAGCAAAGCTGGGATGAAAAACCCCGTTTGTCTAACGATTATTCAAAGTTATCGTGTAAACCTGGTGGCAATCCGTCATTTTTTCGACAGTTATCGCTAGTATGAAAATTCAAAACCGTTTGAGCCAACAGCTATAACCTTGCTTTGCTTTGCTGTGCTAAAAAAAGAAAAGTCGCAACAAAGTTATAAAGTGAAATTTTAACCACATACTTGTGTATTTGTATTTGAAGTTCCTTTTCCCCCTGCTTATTCTATCTCATTGTATTATATCGTAATACGTATATACACAGATAGATAGGAAACATACAATAGAAAAAAAAACGGATGGTGTACATAAGTTTTTCTCATTTTACTCTACATTTTCTTCGTTCCCTCAGGAGTTTCGTTTTTTCTCTCTCCTCTCCCCGTTCAAGCTTACGTTTACGTTTACATCCACATTTACATTTAAGTTCAAGTTAACGTTTCCTTCCAGACTTCACTTTAAGCATGGGCGGGTTCAGCCTCGAGACATGAACAAAGTCGAAGGAAAGGAGCAAGCAATCTGCAAAAAGGAAGACAAACGGAGAGAAAGGAATAGAATGGAAAGAGAGAAAAAAGAGAAATAGAATAAGAAATAAAAATTGTATATTTCAGGAACAAGAACCAAAAAGCCGAGCGAACCAGAAGAAACTGGTGTGCATCATCTGTATTTATAGATGCTAGATGCTAGTTTCATCTCCATTGTGTCGTGTCTTCATCTTGGCTTTCCTCTTGCTTCGGTTTGGTTTTTATCCGCACAATGCAGTCGCAGCTCGGCTTTTGCCGTCAAAGAGGAAGAAAACACGGGGCAGAGATTCAAAATTCAGCATTCAATCCATCCAGCCAACCAACCAACCAACTCAACTTAACCAGGCCGGCTGGCTGGCTGGCAGTCAGTAGCCTTGAAAAGGAAGACAAAAAAGCGGAATTCTGATAAAAGGCAGAATAAAAAAATAAAAGAATAAGATTTGATACGATTTCGGATGCGACGAGGCTTAACCCTTACTTTTACTCAGATGAATGACCAGATTTTGCATATACATACACGTGGATATTGCTCAAAAGCCCAAGATGAGCACAACAAAGAGGAAGGAAAACAGGGAAACGGAACTGCATGAGAAAGAAAAAAGGCAGAGCACAGAAAAAATAGAGACTTTTCTGCAGACTTTCATTTCCAGTTTTTCTTTTACTCCTTCAACCAACAATCATTATTATACAATACATAATATGTACAAAGTGGAAGCGGAAACTTGGAGCTTTGATGATGCTCCTGAAAGCAATGGTGAAAGCAATAGCTCCCATCTTTCTATGTATTAAGAAGGTGGGCGAAAAGTACTTTAGGTGTACATTGTACACACAGATTTTACTTTTATGCACATAGTATTTAGTTGACTGCAGGGTTACTTTCCTTTGCGTCCATGTTATCCTTAATGGACTCTGTGTTTTGATATATACTTGTCAGGGGGAAAAGGAAATCCGGTCTAGCTCACAATACTTTGGTTTTTTGTTCTGAGAAACAATTCCGGTTTATTTTTGTACATTTTAAGGTGGCTAATCAAGCTTCTTGCAAAACTTTCCTTTTTTGCAGCATTATCGTATGTATTTTATGCTTTGTGGTTTTTGCCGCTGCAGCTTCTTTCCATTTGTCATGTACATTTGTATGTATGGGCAATGTGCATAGTTTTCGTTATTCTTCCCCAACGGAGTCCTTCAAAGGTTTGCCCTAGTGTGTGCCCGTTGGTGTAGGTTGCTAAAGTTGTTAAATGGTTGTGAGGTGGAGGTGGAAGCGAGGAAAAAGCACTTTTCTTCTATTCCTCCTCCTACAGCTTGTCATGATTTATGGGCTTTCATTTGAATTCGGATGGTAACCATTTCACAATCCACTGTTAATGAGATATGTATTATGAGCTGGATATATGTATCTATTATGTATGGTATGCAGTTCACTGCATTGTGCATACGGACAGCGTCCGTATAGTTCCTCTATTTATTTACATTACATACTGGGAAAAAGTTTCTTTGCGGCAAAGCAAAACTTTTCCTCTTTCCTTGTTACATAAATGCAAATCTATCTTTCTGTCGACGGCGAAACGTTGGAGAAAATGTGTGCTCTATATTATATGAAAACTGCTATGGCATAGGATAACGTGTTGAATATTTATAGACACAGAGTCAGAGTCAGGCCGTCTTTAAAGAGATTTTAATTCATATTATCCATCATTTTATTCTCCCTGCGAAAATTTATGCGTGGTGTGTATTCTACGTATGTGTATGATTACAATGGTGTATGGTGTATGTATGCTTTACGCCATATACTGTTAAATTTACGTCTCTTCCCAAAGTAAGTGGCTAAATGCTCCTGTGGAAACGGAATGCGTGGCTGTCGAAATCAAAATGAGCCAGGGGAAAAATAGACAGTGGAGAATAATATTATTTAACACCACCGTTTGTGCCTTTACTGCATCTATTTGCTGGTTTTGGAGTTGTTGTTTTGCTTCCATTTTCTGTCATTTAACATACATAACATAGAAGAGCTATAGAGCCAAGAGAAATACTCACACAATTTTGATTCATTACTCTCATTTTTGGGCTTGAGGTTGGGATGGGATGAAGATTTATTACAAAAGCTACAGTTGTAACTACTGTACATATAGAGTGCGAATTTAACTTTGACTCTTAACTTTTGCCCTTTATTAAGTGCCATTATTTGTTTTGCATTATCCGCGCTATTAATGAAATAAAAATTTTAGACTAATATTAACGAGACAGTGCATTGCGCATCAAATGAAACCGTCATCTAATTTTTATGCATACAGGGAGCGACCCACGGCCCATTAAAAAGTTTGAAAAATGATCCAAAAGGCAATAGAAAATTTATGTTGAAAACATGATTTTATAATGTCGCTGGAGGAGTTTTGGAATAAAATCGTAATTTGTAAAGGTTGTGAAGTAAATCATGCGGATTTGCAATCCGTATTCCCGGTAAAGTTTGCATAACCTCCAATGTTATTTTAATTATTATTTTTCAGTTTGATCCAGACAATATAAAAGTTTAATTAATTTAAAACACCACAATTTTCCATTTATTCGTCAGTCAGTTGTTTCAATTCTCCCTTTAATTTCTATGGAAAAAGTTTTTGAACCGAGATATTAGTTTATGATTTCACGTGAAATCCGCAATTATTATTTTGGCCCACTTTTGTCCAAATATGAGCGATATATATTACGCTCTTGGTTATTAGCTGTATTAGCTTTAAAACTATGTATAACTTAAACCAGCTGTAAATACTGCTAGTTATAGCTATAATTTTGAATTTCATTCACTAAATCAATGAATAGTTTTAGTGGAACATGGTAAATGGTAACTAAATGAAAGGGCCAACTCCTTCTTTAGTATGTAGGCGAAGAGTTTCGTCAAGTTTTGAACCTGGATCATGGATAAATATTGTGATCTGATTTATCCGGTGGGAAAACCGCAATTATGATGGTAAATGAACCCACCAGCTCTAACTACTAGCAAAATATACACTGCAAAACATAGTGATAGTGCATAAAACATAAACTAAAGAAAGTACATATAATAGTGGATGTCACTGGATAAAAGGTTTGATGGGAAAATGCACGGCGAGGCGTATGTATACAGGATTGAGAATGTGATTAGAACAAGAGATCCAGACGATAATATTGGAGACTACGTCAAGTTGGCGATTCGTCGTGGGTAGTCCTCTTTCTCCTTTTGCCTCCCTCTCGCTTTCTCTCCAGTTCTTTATATGTAGACTGTATACTGCTTGTATGTGTACCAACTTTGTTTTTCCAACATGAAAGGAAACGAGCCTTGTCTGGGGCTCTGGATCTCCATGTCGAAAAGAATTAATAATAACCGTCTCTTTAATTCTATCCTTCTCTCCAGTGTATTTACTGCGCTCGTAATTTATTTTCTGCAGACACTTGTCACTTCCTCCCAGTCTCCAATAGCTGATAATCACGCAGCACAAAAAAATTGCTAGTCGCTATCAAACCAACCATATAATGTACAAAATAAAGGCTACAAGGCAACTTTTCTGCGTATCGTTTATAAAATACTTCGGAACGATGAACTACAAAATGACGCGCAAAATGCTAATTAAACAGTGTTTTTTCCCGTTCCGAACAATTGTGAACAAAATTGAACGAAAAAACTTTCGCTTTTGCAACGTTTTCGTGCTTATTATGCTCCGATATCCGGATTCACAAAGAAACTTTCATAATCTGTTGTTGTATACACACTTTTTATGCCTTTACACTTATACTTGTAATGCGAACGGCTTCTCAATCTTGTTTTTTGCAGTACCTATTGAGAAAGAAAACATTCTCATGTATTTGACGTTACAATCAATGTGAACTTAAGCTGTTGTGCTAGTTCCTGAAACCCCAACAATAAGATAAGTCATAGACAACATAGGGTACCAATACATTTTTCGGATACAATATACAATTGACTGTGTGTAAGAACCCACACGTGTAACTTTTGTGTTATTCAATCTGACTCTTGATCAAGGATGATCATCAGGTACCCGGAAAAACAAGGAGACAGCTTCAAGCAAGAGGTCAAAGAGAACGACGAGAATGATAATAATGTTTTCAAGAGTTCTGCTTGATTTTCCCGTCAACCCATCGACCTTACTAAACTGTAATAAATTGTAATTCTTCCTAGCTTGGTTGAATTTGGATTCGGATTAGACGGTCTGAAATCTAACAATAAACACAATTGAAAATACAATTGAAAATGGAAATGATTGTGGGAATTCTGTCGAAAAATTGACGGAGTAACTGTGAGCCAATCGGTCGGAAGAAGAAATAAGGGAAACAAAATAATGAAAAAGAAAAAGTCACATTCACTTGACATTCCACAAAAGCCCCGAGGTTTCTCCCTAGAGTAAATGTTGTCAACGTTTCTGTCCATGTAGCTGTCTTTATCGTCATCATAATCATCCGCAAAATGACGACTTGAATGAGTAGAAAAAAGACGCGAAAAAAGAACGAGAGATTCGATCTTCTTCCTAAATAGATTTATACAGTGATCTCGACGTCTTCTCCCTCGTTTTGAACACTGGCAAATGTTTCAAATTCCCCAACTATATTAAGGACAAATATCTACATACCAAGGATGAACTCATGTTACATCCATAAGTATTTTACTCCTTTTTATAGGCATGTTCGTAGTTTAATAGCAAGAAAAGGGGAATACATGGAGGGAAAGGATGAAAAAGTTGAGCATAAAAAGATTGACTTTTTCCTATCTTTATTACTTCAAGCATATATCTATGCATATAGTTTGTCTGTCTGTATTTCTCTCTGTCTTTTGCCATCTCCATCTCTTTTATCCGCGCTTAGGTGAATTTAAGTCGGAGATAATACAAGGCTTAGTCTCCTCAAAAAAGCGTTCAGTCTATGTGTACAGTTGATATTAGATTTTGAGCAAACTATTCAGATCACTTGCCTTCACATCCCAAAACGATCACAAGGCAACACATCGACATCGACGTAGGAAAAGAGACAAGAGGAGAAGAAGACGGTATAGAAGCGGAATGCAAGTATTTTTTTCCCCATTTCTCTTTTCTCTTACGACTTTATCGTCCTTCCGCGTCCTGCCAAACCGATCTTGCAGGTCTCTCGAGGAAAATACAATACAAAGGTATATTGACTGCTCTGTTCTACACTGTACTGCATTGCACATCATTTTATCGGGAAAAGTACAAAAAAACCCCAGCAATACAGGGAACATATATAGATATACTCGTATATATAGTGGTAATACTCTTTTGAATGATTGAATGATTGATTTTCCTCATAGACAATTCCACCCTTTCTTCCGTCTTCTTTTTTGTATCGTTTGATCGTTTGATAGGATTTTCAGTCGGTTCGCTTTCGTTTTCGTTTTGCTCGCTGGTTCTTTGGTTCCCTCGTTCTTTTGCTTTCCTTTTTCCTATCTTGTCCAGGCATAACAAATAGAGAAGAGAATGACAATTTCACGGGAGTTTCTTCCTTTCTTTGCGTATCAGCGTCGTGTTATACCACCGAGCGGTACAATATATTGCACACAGACATACAGACAGATAGTTGAACACGGTATTTCCCCCACGGTATATATATTTATATATGCTGCATGTATGTATCTGTAGGTACAAGGTACAACCACAGGTCCAGTGAATTCTTTTTGCCATTTGTAAATAGAATAAATCCCGCTCGTCAAGCTTTTTACGTGGACATAAAGTAACTAGAAATAGAGAGAAAAAGCGGTGTTTTTCTATGACTTCTCTTTGGCTTTCCCCGGGAGTTTTCACAAGAATTACTATAAGCAATCTCATCTCCGCTCATCTCAATGGAATAAATAGAATAGAAAGCCCAGTAAAAATGCCAGACCCTTAAAGAAGGAAGTCCGGAGATACATAACAAAGGGAATTTGCAGCAACATCAGAGACAAGTCAACGAAAGGAAGAGGAAACCAAACGGATCTAAATCAAGCAAAGTAGGGCGAAAAAAGCAATGCAAAAACTGGCAAAACTCGTTTACGTCTAGTTTTGCAACAAGCGAGATTCCGTTCAATTTGAGTTTTCCTGTCGTCTCCGGTCCATCGTTAGCTCATCACTAACTTTGAATTATAGAACGAAGCCATTTTAAACATGATAATTATTCAATCTGCCCTTTCATTAAGGTTTCTTATTTTTAAAATCCTGTTTTGCATGAATTTTACAAGTACACAAGTGAATTTTTAAGCGTTCAAACCAAAAATTTCATCATACCAATACTGATGATACAGATGAAAAAGGCAAGATTTTTAAAGGCATACTATCAAATCGATTTTTTCCGATATCGGGTTTTATGCACCTTTAGTGTCCTCTTTCTTATACCACTTTTTTATATACGACAGCTCTAGCTTCATTTTGTCAGCTTAGTGCAGCGTAAAAACCTTTGTCTCGTCGTTGTTTCATCTACTCTTTCTTCCAAAATCCAGTGCAATATCATGGCGAGAAATTTAGCCACTGGGCAGCTCGTAATCTATCCTACACGCAAGAAAGAAGAAATAAACAAAGGAGACAACTGTCATAGTCACTGTTAGATATATTTGTAATTGGACAAGGTCGAGGATGCGATGCGCTATCTAAAGTTGTGTCTGTTTTTACGACATGGAGCTTATTGTGATTCTCATTTTCGTGGTCATATCCGCATGGTTGTGTACTGTGTATCCTTATCCATGCCACCATGAAAACATGAAAGAAGGAGACAGCTGAGATATGCGCTTAAATATACATTTGTACTCTTCAAGATAATAGAGATAATGGCTGATTACACACATACAATATATTGTGTTGCATTGTATAGTGGACTGTTTCCCAGTTTTTGCCTTATTATGACCCATGTAAAGTACCACGCGGGGAAGATAAGCCCTAGTGGTGGTTTTATCTCCAGAGCTACCAGAATATCTCTACGTATCTCATGTGACGTGCTTTCTATCTAGCTTTTTGGCCACTATCGCATACTTAGTTGTTTGCCTGCGGAGAAGCCTCATCAGAACTTATCATATTGTATCGTATCATTTCTTGTCGCAAAGACTGCTTTACAAAGAAAAACGTTTGAGGGGCATCTTTAATTTCAAATGCCGACCACAAAATGGCCAATTTTCCGAGTGTATTTATACTTTGCCCTGTACTGTAACAGTATTGATCCAAAGCGATAAAAGTGCAGCAACGCAGCCCCGACTCCGTAAGAAAAGGAAAGCTATAAGACGTCTGAGTAGCAGTAGTCTCACAATATTGTATACTGTATAATACGTAAAACACAGATGGTATGTGTGCAGTATGTATAAAAGACAAAAGTGTAGGAGGGAAGGAAAAAAGAAGAAAGGGTATTCTAATACCTAGTTATTGTGCATTGTGCATTCACATTCACATTCTGAAATGGATATCCCATTCCCACTGTCAAGCCACTATATCTTAATTATTGTCTCGCTTACCACCACCAGTCTTGCTTCACTTTTTTTATCCACCGCTGCAAATGGAGTCTCCCACTTACACTCAAACTACGGGCTTCTTTATCATTCAAGTAGGTAGGTACATGTACATGTTTCCCAGTTTTTGTGGCTCTGGATTCTTTCCTTTTTTGCGATATTCCTATTCCTATTTTCATGTTCATGGTCGTCCCACACATTCAGAGAAGAAAAAACAAGAGAGAAACGGAAAAGGACAGCTCTCTTGGTATTCCCTACGTTTAGCTCATGAGAATTATTTATACGAAAATGTGGATGTACGACAATATTATTGTACATAGCACTCCATGAATTATTTCATTCGTTCCCCTTGTTTTATGGCACAACTGGAGCTAGAACTATGTACATTGTACATACGTACATACAAAGACTTGCTCATAAACACATAAGACAACCCGTAACGTTCAAGATGAAATTTTTTTTCTGGAGCTGGAACTGTACACACGACTGGAATATCAGTAGACACAAAGGAAAGAAATGTCGGTTAAGCTGTCACCCTATTTTCTTATCTCCTCCATCTATTTGACCTACAAGATTCAAATAAAGGACAGTTGATAGGAATTTGTCGTTGTTTTATCTATATTGGATTTGCACCTATTGTCCCAATTCACGGCAATGTATTATGTATGTAACGTGCATGTAGATTGCTAGATAATATTATCCTTGGTTTTTTCATGTCATTGATGAAAGAAGTTTTCATATTCCGTTTTAATGTCAAAACTTCCATTAAAGCTTCTTAATTTAAGCTACAAAAGCAGGAGGTCAAAATAAGATTAGAGTTGTGCTACAGTTAGCTACACAGAAGATCAAAGTCGGAAGCATGAGCAGCTAACACTGAGCAGTAACCATTCAGTGTATGTAAAGAATAGAAATAAAGCTAAAGTTTGCACTTTTTCGCAACGAGTGTTTGCACATTAATAAAAGGCAAGTGGCAACTAGTAAACAAAATGCGTTGTTGAATAGGGAGACGGAGAAACACAGATACATGTATCTGTACTTTAGACGGACTCACTTCGTCTTTCATTTAAGTAAGTGCTCCCGACTATTTACTCGATAGACTGACATTATCTATTTACTATTATTTACTATACACATTTGTCTAGGGATGAGATGAGACGACTTTTCTTTTCGCCTTTCCGCTCGCTGGCCCTTCAATTTATTATTCATCGCGCTCCATCAGCATTCTCCAAGTAGGTTTCACAAGCCGTAGCTCGACGCTCCACTTGCTTTGAGATTATAAGAGGAGGATAACGATGAGGATGAGATAAATATAAAGATAAAGATGGAGAAAGAGGAGGGAGATGGCTCAAAAGACAGGGAAAGACAATTCGTAATAAGAATAAAGATGGATTTTCATGGCACAATGTATGGATGTATGTATGTGTAATATCTACCCATTTTACTGCACTACTCGTATAGTGACGATGGCATTGACATTGGCCATGAAAATAAGCATCAAAATGAGGATGAGGCAAGGATATGCCTTCCTCTTTTATTATTATCATTATTACTATCGTCTCGTATCGCAAGAGTTGAAGAAAGAAAGTTGATGACTACTTGGGGAAAGAAGAGTAGTTAGTTGAACGTTGAAAGCTGTGAATGGGATGAAAGCCTGGCTACTGGCTATGTACTATGTATACATAATACATATATGCATTGCAAATGCTCCTATACATGGAAGATTCCATCTTAAATGTGAAAAGTGACGTGTCTATAGCTAATTGAGGAAAATTATCAGCTAGTAAATTTTTTATGGGCGTCATCACACAACTTTTTTCCTACTTGCAAGGTATGTAACTTCATACGTATGTATGACTTGTAACTTTTAGCGTACATGAGTCTTTCTTACCATCTTCTTCTCCATTGTCTTGATAAAAAGTGGGCCATAAATTTATGGAAGAAAAAACAAGACGAAGAAGAAGCAGAAGAACAAGTACCACAAATCCGGCCATTTAGCCAGCTAGCCAACAAAGAAGGGTGGAAACATCAAGACGAGAGAGAGAGAGACTGAGAGAGTGCTGGACTCGCCATAAACTTTCCGCATAAATGTTCACCGGAAAATATCAAAATTCAATTAGAACCCTGATATTTTACTCACACTCGAAGGCGGACGGAAGACAAGGTATGTAAAGGCATACATACATACATACATACATACATAGATAATAGGCAAAGGCAGTCAAGGAGAAGGGACTCAAGTTACCTTGGATATAAATTAAGGGGAGAAAAATACAGTTATTATGTGTTATGGGTGCGTGATGTCTTATTTCTTCCTTTCCAACTTTTTCTTGTGGGTTTTCCAGGGAAAGGATTTCCAGGAAGAAGAATGAGTGTCATAATATATGTTATGTACATTATACATACACATGCAAGAAACTTTTTCCTGTTTGAAAACAAATGTGTAGAACTACCTAAAATGTGCATTCTGAAATACACACACACATGAATTTCCTATGAGGACGAAGGTAGGGGAAAGAAAAGTAAAGATTTTTCGCCTGACTGGAAGAGTCTGCATTTTTGACTACTTTTCTAGACAGTGAAATATGACGGCGTCGACTAGACGAAGACAGAAAATAACTGTCACTCGAGAATTTCATAATGAGTTGTGGATTAATTAAGATAAGATGCTCAAAATTTTCTTAACACCGATGTCTTCCGGAATTTTAAACGGTAAAATTGATCTGCAATCCGTTGGCAACATGCCGTTGCTTTGCATATTTGAGTCACTATATGAGCGTATTAAAATTTAAAGTAAAGTGTCAAATTAGTACTAAAAAAATTGTTACTATTCCCGACTGAACAAAAAAGAGAGCAAAAATTGAAAAAAGAAACGAACGGTTTCAAGGCCGTTAAGCACGCACAACTTTTATTATGTAGTACAGCGGGAAACTGAAACCGAAAGTTAAATGGAGAGGAAAAAACTGCAATAATATTTTGAAAAATGAATAAAAAGAAATTCGAGGCAGTCGGCGGTTTGTTGAAGGAAAAGTAATGATGACAAAACTTTAGAGATTGTCGTTTTATTCAATGACCAATTCGATTCAGTGGATTACCTTTAGGTCGATTTTAAGGGGATGTGCACTCAATATTGAATACAAATGATCCTGTCCAACAAATATGTGAGCATTTGCTCGGTGCAATTTCCCTTGCCTTCCATCATCAAATTTGTCACAACGACGTGTACATTGAGTCTATACTCTATATATACACAGTATATATTTACTTTCATGTGGAAGTATTTCAAGGTCAAAACTTTAACATGGAAGAATATCCACAAAGTATTATTTACAAGTGAAATGACACAATGGATTTGGAGTTGGGATGATGTCGTGTCAATGTCACCCGATTACTTAAATGTGGACAATTACACTTCAAAAAGTTGTTCCATTTCGTGCAGCTTAGCCTGGAGTTGGGAATCGGAGATCGACCGGCAAAGTCCAAAAACTCTGGTATTAACAGTAAAAATAAGTTTTGACATTTATTAGCCACAAACCGAAATATCTATCGGCAGGATATCGGGGTTGGTTTGCGGTTTGTGTGTGGACCCTCCTGCATGTGTTTTATTTAAGCAGAGACTGATGATGATGACGATACATTTGCGTCGGAATCGTTCAAAATCATTAGAGAATTTTATACTTTTTTTTCCTTGCAAATAACTCCCATTTCTCATTTTCTACAAAGAACTGCACAAATTACAGAATTTCTATTGTAGTTTTTCCTTCAGAGTTCCGCACGGGCATGTAAAAGTACATGGGGAATGTGAAAAATTTTGCGGAGGACCATTATCGACATGGTCCTAACTATTTTGTAATACTTGTCTTCATTATCATTATCGTCATTGCACTTTCTAGCTGTTAGCTGTATTTCAAAGCTACAGCGCTGAACGATCTAGATAAATGCACACATTTGCACATATTATGTACATATTCGGGTTTTATACAGTAAAATAATTTCCGCCTGGGGAAAAGTCAAGTCGGACTCGAACAAAATTGAAGATCCCAGAGGGACAGAAAACATCTGAGTGTGTGGGCTTTCTCCCTTCGTTTGCCTTTGCTTTCTCTCAACTTTCTCTTGGTGCAATTTCTTCTGCAACGAACCGGAAGTATCCAAAAAACCAAGTCCAACCCTGCAAACGGCCCATTATGTTGTAAAAAATGTGTGGAAAACTTGACAACTGTCCAGCAAAAAGAGGATATGTATGTAGTATGTACAAAAATGAAAAAAATCCTACCTAAAAGCGCAGTGCAATAAATTTTTAGCTGGAACCGAAATATGAAGGAAATTCAAGGAAACTTAAATTTAAAGTAAAATAAAATTGGGAAATTTTTTCAATCGATCATACATAAATACATGCATGTATGTAGATATCACATTAGTAGATACGGGGAAAAACTTTTCTGTCAATGGATCAAAGCTTGAAAGTGGGCGAAAAAAGAGAGTTTAGGCTTGGGCGAAGGGAAAATGCAAATTATGAAGTCTGTTTCTACGTACACTATTTTTGCTTCATCCAGTTTTCTTGCGGCAATTTGCTCTTTCCATGTGGAACTTACACACTTGTAGTTACTATTGAAAAATAATGGGCATCCATTAATTCTCACACAGCACAAGGACAAAAATAAGGACTGACTCCGTTGCTCTGGCTTTTCCTTGGACTTTTTTTTGCTAAACTAAACTAAAGTAAACTCAGTAAAAAAATACACTAGCCAAAGCCACAACTAACCAACCAACCACCAAATGGGGTTGATTTTCTGCGGTGACTTTATTCAACTCGGTACGTATGAGTTTGAATTTGAATCTAAATCTGAATATGAGTTTAGTTTGAGCTTGAGCTAACTCATCAATATGCAACATGAGTCCCCTTCCTTTTCTTTCCCATTTTGTTCGGGAGAAAGTTTTTCTCCTGTATTTTTTAAGGCTTGGATTAAGCAAAGCATAGAGATTGAGGCCTCTGGAGGCTCCTTCTCTTTTTTCTCCGGGTTCTTTCTCAGTACTTGCAAAAAATCTACTACTCTGCATATACATACACAGAAGAGCCCTTGCAAATGAGAAGAGGGGACAATATATAATGTGGGCTTCAAGACGAGCACGAACTTAAGCAGGCCGATAGCAAAGCCAGAGGCAAGTTTTAACTCCAACTCTTTCTTCTTGCCTTTGTCTTTGAATTGAGCTGAGCATCAAGGCATCACGTTTGCATGGAGGATGAAAAGCAGGGCTGCTTTTTCTACCTTTTTGTATGCATATGTTATGTACACAGGCATTAGCTGCCCTTTGTGTTCTTTGGTTGAGTTTGCTTTCGTTTTAACCAATGCATGACCGTAAACGGTAGAAAATCCAGATTCAACGAGTGAATTTAAAGCCGGAGGAAAAAATAGAAAAAACAGTAAAGGATAGAACAGAAAATGTCTCTTCTCTTTTATCTTTCGGCTTTGACTTTGAAAGTTGAGAGTTTGATTTAAGAGAGAGAGAGAGAGAGAGCTTTTTCGATTACATTAACTACACTTGAGGACTGTACATATGTTTCTGTATAATACATCAAGTACGTGTATGCAGAATGTAGATTGCACTGCAGATTTGCTCTATTGTTTCAACTGATGTGTCTTTAAGGCAAAAGTCAAAGTTTTTCTCATTCAGCTTGCTCCTCTCCTTCCTATTCTGTATTCTAACACGTTCTACTCGTCTTAATTCCAATCACACTTTTAAATGAATTTGATGGAAAAGAAACATAAAACATGAGGCGGACTTTCACGTTCTCAGCCGAGTTTACTTTGCATCACCAATGGATACAGTAGACAGTGCATATCTATATCTGACAACCACCTTTCAAGTAATGATATAAAGCTTTTTAGATAGAGTTTAGCTCACAGCCTGCTTTGATAGAGTCTCACTCTATGTATGTGAATACAAAATAAAAAAACGTACTTTTCTTTAACTTTCTCACAAACACTCAAATGTCTTTCTCACTTGTCTTGCTCAATCTCTTTATTTGCATGATATAAGTTTTCAATGATAGACATGAAAATTAAAGGGCAAATTGTGTCTTCTTCTTATTTTTCTATCGCTTATCCCTCATTTGCATTCTTTCCACGTATTTGTACTAAAAATCGGTTTATAATTTCCTTTCAAAGGCTTTTATCGTTTGGTTTTCCGCGTCGTTTCCTTTTCTTCTCTCTTTAATCGATGATTGAATGCATGCAAATTTTGCACAGGTTTTAGGAAACAGATGCTTTTCTCTCAGAAAACCTTTCCCCGTAAAGTACATACATGTATGAGACTGAATTTGAATTTTTCAATGTTTTTCCAATGCTTTCAAAATTAAATCTTGACAAAACCGTTTTTCACTGGAAATCGCTGACACGTAAAATATTGAAGGCTTTACTTAATTCCAGCTTTCAATTTAAAAACGTCGTTTGTTGCAAGGAAGATTATACATAAATCGTTCAAGCTTAAACAGCAAAAACAGCTTTCCAATATATTTTTTTATTTAAATATTTTGTGAGCTCTGTTTATTTTTTGAACAATTAGC